>CM053037.1:112873074-112900309 GCA_028564925.1 Lithobates sylvaticus | reverse complement strand
GAGCAAAACAGAACATAGGAACTCGGAAAGATCAACTTTCTAAAATGAAGACAAGATCAGACATGACTATATGTTCAAAGTGTGTTTGATCTTGGCTTCATCACATGGGGGGTCACCCCTGGAAACTGGAAATTTAGAACATGCACACAATTTGGGTATGAAAATGGTAATTCGATGGTAAAACACATGCCTAGAATCTCCAAAAGTGCCATTTTCCATCATGGGGATGAATGGACATTTTTTGGGGGTGCAACCCCTTCACCACAACCACTTTAGTAGTTCGGAAAGTGGTTGCACCCCCAAAAAAACGTTGTCATTCATCCACCATGATGGGAGCTAGCACATGTGGACACAATGTGTGCATGTTCCAAATTTCACACAGTTCTTAAGTTGAAAATGTGTTCAGAAGCAGCCACAAATGTGTGTTAATTACTTGGTGCGTTTTTATATTTTTCCTAAAACATCAATGATGTTCTTCAATTTTTGTTGAACATCATTGATGTTTTGCTTTATGTAATCTAGATCTCTATTGCAGACCATTATCTCCCCGATGAGTACGTGGGCACTCTCTGTGGTAAAGTGCGATTTTTCTTCCACAACATCCACGTCACCTAAAAACCACAAACAAACAAAAATCGGGTGTTGGAAATGAGGCAGCCATACATTGATTAGCTTACCAGTAGCTGTGTTCTCCCACACTCACCTGTTGTGGTGACAAGTTCTCCAAGTTCGATGATCTCTCCTTCCTCCTCCTCCTCCTCTGCTTCTGCTCTTTCCCCTTTTTTGGGAGGTGTTGGTTTTGGGGTTTCCTCAGACGGGCCAAGTTTTCGCTCCCCTATGAGAATGTACAAAAGGAAGATTTAGCAACACAATCTATTGAGGGCAGAAATAGGAAATGACAAACATTGCTTGAAAGTGACGGACACTATTTTTGTTTGGCCAGTTACAAATGCCAACTACATGAATGTAGTCACTTTGTAAAGGTGCTAAACTTACTAGCTTTTTGGTAGAAGTTTGTCTGATGGAGACCCCCCTCTAGTATCCACTGGAGCACATGTGTGGAAAAGCCTAATAAAAAGGGGTTTGGGTGTCCCAGCACTAGTGCTCTAGAGTCCAGATGGGTAAACAGCTACTGAGTGACCTCTCCTTTACATTGACTAAATTTGGTTTACGCTCTTGCTGACATCTCTAGTGAGAACAAACTTCCTTTCAATAAAAACGTCACCAAACCTCGTATTATAAGTGGCCGAACGATCAAGGTTGCGTACGATCGAATGGACACACACGATCATGACAGTGGCAGAAAGATCGAGGCTGAGTACGATCGAATGCACAGACGAACCTGAAAGTGGCCATTTTGGAATGTACAACTTTGTAAAAATCAAACCACATGGAGCAGTATGCAAGCAAGAAAGCAAACACAAAACACAACTACTTACTTTTTTGAAGAACTCGCTTGATCTTTCTGTACTGATCGGCCTCCCTCAGTTTCAGGTCTGACCAGCGCTTCCTGAGTTGCTCCTTGGATCGTTGTACCCCAAAATGATTGTACAGCCTTCTCACAACTTTAGACATGATCTTGGCCTTGCGGACATGGGGGTTGAGGTAAGGCCCATACTTCCCATCATAGTCGCTCCTCTTTAATATGTCCACCATCTCCAACATTTCTCCAAATGACATATTGGAGGCCTTGAATTTCAGGCTCCGGGATCGGGACGTTTCTGCCTCCGGACTTTCCTCGTCCTCCTCCTCGTTGGTGGGATATTTGGGGCGCACCTGCTGTGTCCCCGCCATGTGCTCTCCCCACTGCGCCGTAAAGAGAAGGGTGGGGAATAGACGAGAAAGATCGTCAGGGGCGGGCGGAGTTTGACGCATGCGCACTGTATATAAAACGTCACACGCCTGTGTCGTAGCCACGATCTGGGAGACGAGGGGAGAGAAAGCTCACGCACGAGACGATCGCTAGAAACAAAGGTACAATTTGACGTTGGTACATAACTAGCCTAGACTGATTAGAACTTGAGGCTTCTTTATGGAGAAGATTAGGAGAGTTTAGGCTGACATTATTTATATTGTTTTGTGTGGTGTTGTGTCTTGCAGAGGTGATGGAGGGCTTCTACGACGTGAGTTTTCTCCCCCTCTTCATTGATAAATACAGGGAATTTCCCCTATTATGGCAAGCAAAGCACCGCGACTACAGCAACAGACCAAAGAGGTACGCAGCCATGCTGAAACTTGTGGCATTTGTAAAGCCAAACCTGCCCATGGCAACCCTGGCAAACTTAAAAGTCAAAATTAATAACATGAGGAGTACCTATTTCCGGGAGCGCAATAAGGTCCGGAAGTCCCTAGCATCTGGAGCGGCAGCAGCTGATGTCTATGTCCCCACGCTCTGGTACTATGAGAGGCTCCACTTTCTCAAAGACCAGGCTAATGTCAGGAAGTCACTCTCGACTCTTCCATGCACGCGTCCTTCCACGCACGCCACCCCTGATGAGGCTTCCGAGGACCAACCTGGGCCTTCCAGTATGGAAGATGTGCAGGAGCCCAACTTGTTCCAGGTATAGTAGTTTTGTAACCATTTTTGGGAATAATGAATGATGTTCAGTTAATTCAGGATCCCCAATTGCTTAGTTCCTAACGTGATTGACATATCAACAGACAGTGGTGTTGGAGACATTTTTGGGAAGAATCTAAACTGCAGGGCTGAGAATTGTATGGTTTTGTATTTGTAAACATTTTGCAACAGTCACTAGATGAGAATTGTGTGTGTTTGATGAACAAATAACTGAAACTATGTCCCTTTTTCATACACAGGAAGACCTCAGCCAGGAGGTGGCTGTGGAATGTGGCAGTCAGGAGGAGGCAGGGGTTAGTGGCAGCCAACAGGGGGGTAGGCGTAGGAGCCTGACTGTCTCCCAAGTCTCTCCCCTCCGCCTTCCCTACAGAAGGGCGGAAAGCATGGGGGAGGTGGGAGAGTCAGCGCTCCAGCTGATCCGAGATGCTTCAGCCTCCCTATATGCCACACCCACCTACGAGGAGGCCTTTGCCTCCTTGGTTGGCAATAAAATGACGGGTATGGAGGCGGGGCAACGCAGCATGTGTGAGGATGTCATCCTCAAAATCCTAAATGAGGGGATGGCTGGGGAGATGACTCCCCTCACACATGTTTGCGAGAGTGACCTTGCTCCGCCTCCTCCTCCTCCTTCTGACACCCCACCAGCACCAGCACCACGGCGTGGAAGGAAGAGTACAAGGAAGACAAGAGAGTGATGACCTTGATTCAGTCTGGTCTGAGAGAAGATGGAGCCTCTCGTAGGACCAGAGCCTGGGGACCTAGATGGCATCTGCTGCAGTTCCGGATGTTTTGGACTTCAGGACCAGATTGCACTCCCTTATTATTTAGATAGGTACTCCTCAGGCCCCCAATTTTCTAAGCTTGAAAAATGATGGTTGCCGTGGGTGTCCAAGGCTTTGCAAATTCCCCAAGTTTCACCATGGCTGCGTTCCTCTTTGGTTTGTTGCTGAGACCTAAATAAATGTTTTTTGGATTTGAAATAATCATTGACTATTGTGTTTTACTTTTCTACAATGACAGTTTTTCTTTGAGTAGGCAGGTACATTTCACTAATCCTAAAGTAGAATTAACAAGGGGCACCAACAACCAACAAACTCCTAGTAAATTTAAGCAACAAATACAAATGTTAATAATGTGGTTTTGCTAAGTTGAGACACACAACCCCCCCCAAAAAAAAAAAAAAAATCTCCTTCAAATATGTATTCCCCCCCAAAAAAAAAAAAAAAAGACAAATCATGCTAAAAATATAACAAAGATTCTTTTACGATCTGAGTAAAAATAAACATGTAGTGTATAAATCCTGAAAAGTAATAAAGAACTAAGTTTGTGAGAAGTGCGGGTGAATAGGAGCAGCTAAAACATGTCATTCTTGTTGCATTGTAAAGAAAAAGAGAATGCGCTGCATTAAAGACATTTTAACATTGCAGCGTGATGAATGTGCTGTGTCGATTAGGAAAGGTAGTTTTTACCTGACCGAGCGCTTCCGTCACAGAATTTCTTCTGAGCATGCGTAGCACTTTGTCTGTCGGACAACCGTACACACGATCGGATTTGGTGTGATCGGACCGTGTTGTCTGAAAATCTATCCAGCAGGAGATAGGACTTTGTCCGTCGGACAATCCGACGTACACTGTCCGATGGTGCATACACACGGTCTGATTTTTCAACAACATTGTCCGATCGGACAGAATCCATGCAAAAATCCGACCGTGTGTATGGGGCTTAACTGTGTTCGCCCACCAGGTTAGCCTCTCCTGGCTAGAAAGTCTCTCCTGTTCAGCCTCTAAGGGAGTCTTTATGGAGAGAGCCCCATTTCTGGCACATACAAGCTTTAAAGAAGCTTAAAAAATCGCAGTGGCTTCCTACCTGTCTCCACTCCTGTAAGTGTGAAACTTCCTTTCATTTTTGTGTGTGTTTTAAAGTTCTGCTGGGCTCCATAGTGCAACAGGCAAGAGGAGTCTCCAAGATGGCTGCAGTATCCTCATCAGTTCTCTGCACAGGTGTCGGGGAAGTGAGGTCTTACTACTGGAACTTTTGCCCTTCTCCAAGATGGCGCCTGGGACTACACAGCACTACTGCACATGTGCAGGGATGTCATTTCCAGTGCGACGGAGGAGGGGAATTTAAAAAGCCTTTTAATCTGTCAGTGTTTGCTGATGGTCTTACAGGCATATTACAAAAGGATTTTAATTTTTTTCCTGCCCTCAGTCTCAGGTAAGTCCACATCTCTTTTGCTTGTGTTAATAAGTGATGTTTTTATGTCTGTGACTACGTATGAAGGAGAGAAAAAAGAGTGCATATTCGCTAATCATGCGATTTCTGGTAGCCCTTCCAGATCTAAATCTACCAATTCCAAGCATCATGGATGCTCCAGTCATACTTCGAGTCATGGGAGATCTAGGAGAAGTCACTCAAGATCTTCATCTCGCCATCGTCACTCTGGTCGCAGCCACTCTCATTATAGTCGCTCACACCGGAGTCGCTCATATAGAAGGTCACCATCTCACCGTCACGAAAGGAGCTATCACACTGCCCTGCAGCAAACGCTTGCTGGGTGTGCGGAGCTCTAGCTTTGCCAAACAAATTGGCCTGCCAGGCATGCATCAATGAAGCAACCAGAGAAAAGGAATCTGATGTAAGAGAGGTGACTGACCTCATCAGAGAATCTGTACAGGAGACTATCTTGAAGACATCACTTCCTGAACATGACAAGGCCGGTCCAAGCACATCTTCCGTAGCTCAGAATCTGCCCATAGATTCAGATTCAGATTCAGATTCCGACAATGTTGATGCGGAGACCGCTACTGGATTTGACTTTACTCTAGTGGAACCCTTCATAAAGTCAGTGAAGGAAGCCATAGGATGGGAGGAGGCAAAAGAGACCCCTCGCAAGGTGCGGAAGTATTTCCCTAATCTAAAGAGGGAACCAAAGTCCTTTCCCTTTATCGAAGAACTGGAAGATCTCATCAAGGATGAGTGGGAGAGAATGGACAAGAGAGCTAATCTGAATAATAGATTTACTAAACTGTATCCTTTGAAAGAACAAAAGGTGAATTCGCTATCCCAACCACCGGTGGTCGATGCTTCCTTGATGCGACTTGCAAAACACGTTACTTTACCCAAAGAGAATGCAGTAACTTTCCGGGACGTGTTGGATCGAAAAATTGATCAAGACATGATAAAAGCATATTGCACAGCATAGCATCAGCCGCAGTAGGAAAAGCGATTTCTGGTTGGTCTGCCAATATAGAGAAATCTGTTTGTGAGGGGGCTGACCAGGAGAAGATAATCAGTTCTCTTCAAGAATTAAAACTGACAGGTGATTGTGTGGCAGAAGCTGCAGTGGATGTAATTCGTTCCTCTGCCAGGGCTATGCTGGCATCAGTTACGGCCAGAAGAGCTCTATGGCTCAAGCCATGGCGCAAGATCTCTTATGATGGAGTTAACCTCTTTGGATCAAAGTTGGATTCGGCAATCTCCAAAGTAACAGGTAGAAAGTCGGGCCTGATTCCTTCTGACCGGCGTCCCAAACCACAGAAGGGTCCTACCTTCAAATGCAATCTTCCGGAGAGATACAGGGAGGCGAAGACATACAGACCAGGTAGAGAATTCAAAAGGAATTGGAAGAATCCACAATCGTCCCTTTTGAGACTTCAGAAGTCTAAGACCACCTCTTCAGGAGAAAAACAGAAGTCTTTTTGAGGGTGCGCCATCAGGGCTCATTCAACAAGGGCAGTGGCTAGACATGCGCGATTTAGTTTCGTACGAATTTCCGGAAATTCGGACGAATCCGAAATACGAATTTTTATGCATGTGAATTCTGTACGGAATACGAAATTCCGTTTACGAATTTCGGATCCAAATTAATAGAAATGTGACTAGTGTTTTGTTCACCAATCACTCAGAGGAAGTCAGCACAGCACAGGGATGATGGGAACCCCTCCTAATGATAAATTCATCATAACGAACTTTCGTTATTTTAACTTAAAGTTTACAAATCTAACGAAAATTTGTATTTTGTCCGAATTGAATTCCGTACACGAATTACGAAATCCGAATTTTTTTTTATACGGGACGGAACTAAACAAATTTTTTGACGGCGAACATGTCTAGCAGTGCCAGCTTCCTGTGCAGCGTATTGCAGTGTCTCCCGAGACAATTTGCCGGGCAGCTACCTGGTCCTCCAGGCATACATTCATGTCCGACTATAGAGTGGATTTGGCTCAGTTATCAACGGTCGATTTTCATGCCGTTGTTTGATCCAACTCTTCAGCTATATAATAAACACTACTACTTTAACTTGCACCCACCCGACTGGCAAGTTATTTTCCAGTGTGTGCTGCCATGATGTGTCAGGAAAACTGAAAATTGTATACTCACCTTTCTGTAATTTTCCTTTCCTGACGCATCCCCATGGCAGCACACAGCATCCCACCCCTTCTTTAGGATGATAGTTACAGAGAATGAGAATGAAGTGGGGTGCCTCTCCTTCAAATTTATAGCTAACCAATCCTGTCAGGTTGTGGGGGTGGAGTCAAAACCCAGTGTGTGCTGCCATAGAGATGCGTCAGGAAAGGAAAATTACGGAAAGGTGAGTATACAATTTTCATTTTTTTCCTCACTGCTACAGCCGGTTATGCTACTGCTGAAACCAGGATTTTTCTTTTCCCTCACCTTGCCGGATTCATCTGGCGAAGCCGCACAGGTTCAAGCCTCTCTAGAGATTGCTCCTTCATCATGACTTAAACACGTCAGCATTACCCACCCTTGTTTGGTGATTTGGTACATCCCATACGTATATGCTGTCATGCTGTGTCAGGAAAGAGGAAAATGTTCTACTTACCTGACGGTAATTTTTCTTTCCTGATGCAAAGCATGACAGCATATAGGTCCCTTCCCGAAATGGCTTTGCAGTGATATTAAGTTACGAGAATGTGGCCTGCAGGGAGGAGACCTACTTTTATAGTATAACTGGTCCTAGAATAGGGCGGGGGCAGAGCCTACCCATGCGTATATGCTGTCATGCTTTGCATCAGGAAAGGAAAATTACCGTCAGATAAGTATACGTTTTTCCTCTATCTCCTGTGATCATAAGCACCACCTAGTGGCCATAAAACATTTTTTGTTTCGTTTTTTTTTTGTTTTGTTTTTTTGGATTGAGGTATTTAAAAAAAACACAGAAGCTTCATTGGAGTTGTGTGGATGTTTGTCCAACAAAGTTTGTTCACATTTCTTCAACAAACTTTTTATACATAGACCCCTAAAACTCCCATGGTGAAAACAAACATGCAAAGTTTCTCTATAATGGTTCTGTTTGCTGCTTAGTAGGTGAGTAGCTGAATGAGAGAAATCTGGGATGGATATGGATTTATAATAAAAAATATAAATGCTGCGCTATCACCAATAGTTTATCTGTAATTATCTGTGCTCTGATGGTGTATGTGTTTTCAGCAATCATCAAATAATCAGAAAAGAACTATCAACAAATTATAAATAAGTCAGTAAAACTCCTAGGTAAGTGCTGCAAGCATGTGCAAGTAGAAAACCCCTCCACCACCATAAGTCCCTTTTGGGCAAGCTCTCACCTCTCTGCATTGACCCCAACGGCAAAAGTCAATATGCGCTCCAAACGGACTCCTTTCATTCTTAATCATTAAGGACTCTGAGCCCTGGTTCACATTGGAACGACTTGTCATCTGATTTGACAGGTCAAATAGCATGACAAGTCACACTGTATTGTCAACAATGGCACTGTTCAAATTGGTGACTTTGTGGTGCTGCATTGATTTGAAAAAGTAGTTCCTGCTTTTCAGGTGTGACTTGCATAAACATCTGTGCATGAAGCCGCACCGATGTCTTCAAAGTCACAACCGAAATTGCACTAAGACCCCTTTCATACTGAGGCGCTTTAAAGGCCCACATCGCTAAAAATAGCGACTGTAAAGAGCCTCTCCTGTCTCTCCAGTGTGAAAGCCCGAGTGCTGGAGCAGTGCGCTTGCGGGATGTTAAAAAAAACTCCTGCAAGCAGCATCTTTAGAGCAGTAAAGGAGCCGCTCCTAAACCGCTCCAGCCCATTGAAATCAATGGGGCAGCGCGGCTATACCCCCGGCATAGCGCTGCTGCAGCAGCGCTTTGCAGTGTTTTTAACCCTTTCTCGGCAACTAGCGGAGGGTAAAAGCGCCCCACTAGCGCCCGAATAGCCCCGCAAAATTGACACGCCCACCACCCAAGGGTGAAAGGGGCTTAACGTGGTTTCGATATTGTGCGATTTCAGATGAAGTTGCATGATTTCAAAGCCATATTCAGTGTGAAGGAGGGCTAACTCTTGGAGGTAGACATGTGCAATTCATTTAGTTCCGAATTCTTTTTAAACACATTTTGACAAATTCGGTAATTTTTCAATTTCCGAAATTCCAAATTTTTCAATTTCCGAAATTCCAAAATTTTCAATTTCAGAATTTCCAAAACTTCAGAATTTCTGAAAATTTTAATTTTCAGAAATTCGGAATTTCCAAAACTTCTGAATTTCCGAAAAAGGCAAAATTTTGTAAATTCGGAATTCGTAAATAAAAAATTCGGAAATAAAAAATTTCGGAAACTGTAAAATTTCGGAAATATGAAAATTAGAAATTTTAAATCTGGAAATTTTAAATCTGGAAATTTGAAAATTTGGAATTTCGGAAATTAGAAAATTTGGAAATTTGAAAATTCAAAAGAAGGAAAATCCAAAAATTTGAAAACTCAAAAATCTGAAATAACTAACTAATAATAACTATTAAATTATAGGTATTGGAATTTCCTTTCAAATTTGTCTGTTAGTGAATGTAACGAGTATAAATTTATCCAAAGTTATGAAGTTATGTTTGAAATAACGAATGCCGTATCTAAAAGAATGGAACTTAACAATCTAATATTAATAAATAAATAATAATAAAACCTTTTTTGATTTTCGAATTTCCGAAAAAAGCAAAACAACTAATAAAACGAAAACTAACACATTTTTTGTCAGTGCCCATGTCTACTTGGAGGACCTCAGCAGCTCAGGTGGGTGGATGGATGGTCCGCCCTGACAGTTGCAGATGAGAACTTTTTAAAGTTATATATATGCTCTTGCCTGGTCTTACTACATGTCAGTGGTTAAAAAGGAAATGAGTCCGTTAGGTGTTGGAGCGCACATTGACGCTTGTCGTTCATCCAGATTAATCCAGACTGAAGGGGATCAAGAAGGCCATTATCAGCAAGGTGGATGCTCAGTCAGTTGTAGACTAGACGTTCAAAGAGTTTGGTTAAAAAGGGGAGCAAGAAGTTGGGGTGTAGGTTGTTAAGATTGGATGGGTCCAGTGAGAGCTTTTTGTATGGGGCTGACAAGTGCATGTTTTAAAGAGCTGGGGAAGATGCCAGAAGAGAGGGAGAGATTGAAGATGTGGATTAGAGCCTACCCATGCGTATATGCTGTCATGCTTTGCATCAGGAAAGGAAAATTACCGTCAGATAAGTATACGTTTTTCCTCTATCTCCTGTGATCATAAGCACCACCTAGTGGCCATAAAACATTTTTTGTTTCGTTTTTTTTTGTTTTGTTTTTTTGGATTGAGGTATTTAAAAAAAACACAGAAGCTTCATTGGAGTTGTGTGGATGTTTGTCCAACAAAGTTTGTTCACATTTCTTCAACAAACTTTTTATACATAGACCCCTAAAACTCCCATGGTGAAAACAAACATGCAAAGTTTCTCTATAATGGTTCTGTTTGCTGCTTAGTAGGTGAGTAGCTGAATGAGAGAAATCTGGGATGGATATGGATTTATAATAAAAAATATAAATGCTGCGCTATCACCAATAGTTTATCTGTAATTATCTGTGCTCTGATGGTGTATGTGTTTTCAGCAATCATCAAATAATCAGAAAAGAACTATCAACAAATTATAAATAAGTCAGTAAAACTCCTAGGTAAGTGCTGCAAGCATGTGCAAGTAGAAAACCCCTCCACCACCATAAGTCCCTTTTGGGCAAGCTCTCACCTCTCTGCATTGACCCCAACGGCAAAAGTCAATATGCGCTCCAAACGGACTCCTTTCATTCTTAATCATTAAGGACTCTGAGCCCTGGTTCACATTGGAACGACTTGTCATCTGATTTGACGGGTCAAATAGCATGACAAGTCACACTGTATTGTCAACAATGGCACTGTTCAAATTGGTGACTTTGTGGTGCTGCATTGATTTGAAAAAGTAGTTCCTGCTTTTCAGGTGTGACTTGCATAAACATCTGTGCATGAAGCCGCACCGATGTCTTCAAAGTCACAACCGAAATTGCACTAAGACCCCTTTCATACTGAGGCGCTTTAAAGGCCCACATCGCTAAAAATAGCGACTGTAAAGAGCCTCTCCTGTCTCTCCAGTGTGAAAGCCTGAGTGCTGGAGCAGTGCGCTTGCGGGATGTTAAAAAAAACTCCTGCAAGCAGCATCTTTAGAGCGGTAAAGGAGCCGCTCCTAAACCGCTCCAGCCCATTGAAATCAATGGGGCAGCGCGGCTATACCCCCGGCATAGCGCTGCTGCAGCAGCGCTTTGCAGTGGTTTTAACCCTTTCTCGGCAACTAGCGGAGGGTAAAAGCGCCCCACTAGCGCCCGAATAGCCCCGCAAAATTGCCACGCCCACCACCCAAGGGTGAAAGGGGCTTAACGTGGTTTCGATATTGTGCGATTTCAGATGAAGTTGCATGATTTCAAAGCCACATTCAGTGTGAAGGAGGGCTAACTCTTGGAGGTAGACATGTGCAATTCATTTAGTTCCGAATTCTTTTTAAACACATTTTGACAAATTCGGTAATTTTTCAATTTCCGAAATTCCAAATTTTTCAATTTCCGAAATTCCAAAATTTTCAATTTCAGAATTTCCAAAACTTCAGAATTTCTGAAAATTTTAATTTTCAGAAATTCGGAATTTCCAAAACTTCTGAATTTCCGAAAAAGGCAAAATTTTGTAAATTCGGAATTCGTAAATAAAAAATTCGGAAATAAAAAATTTCGGAAACTGTAAAATTTCGGAAATATGAAAATTAGAAATTTTAAATCTGGAAATTTTAAATCTGGAAATTTGAAAATTTGGAATTTCGGAAATTAGAAAATTGGAAATTTGAAAATTCAAAAGAAGGAAAATCCAAAAATTTGAAAACTCAAAAATCTGAAATAACTAACTAATAATAACTATTAAATTATAGGTATTGGAATTTCCTTTCAAATTTGTCTGTTAGTGAATGTAACGAGTATAAATTTATCCAAAGTTATGAAGTTATGTTTGAAATAACGAATGCCGTATCTAAAAGAATGGAACTTAACAATCTAATATTAATAAATAATAATAATAAAACCTTTTTTGATTTTCGAATTTCCGAAAAAAGCAAAACAACTAATAAAACGAAAACTAACACATTTTTTGTCAGTGCCCATGTCTACTTGGAGGACCTCAGTAGCTCAGGTGGGTGGATGGATGGTCCGCCCTGACAGTTGCAGATGAGAACTTTTTAAAGTTATATATATGCTCTTGCCTGGTCTTACTACATGTCAGTGGTTAAAAAGGAAATGAGTCCGTTAGGTGTTGGAGCGCACATTGACGCTTGTCGTTCATCCAGATTAATCCAGACTGAAGGGGATCAAGAAGGCCATTATCAGCAAGGTGGATGCTCAGTCAGTTGTAGACTAGACGTTCAAAGAGTTTGGTTAAAAAGGGGAGCAAGAAGTTGGGGTGTAGGTTGTTAAGATTGGATGGGTCCAGTGAGAGCTTTTTGTATGGGGCTGACAAGTGCATGTTTTAAAGAGCTGGGGAAGATGCCAGAAGAGAGGGAGAGATTGAAGATGTGGATTAGAGCCTACCCATGCGTATATGCTGTCATGCTTTGCATCAGGAAAGGAAAATTACCGTCAGATAAGTATACGTTTTTCCTCTATCTCCTGTGATCATAAGCACCACCTAGTGGCCATAAAACATTTTTTGTTTCGTTTTTTTTTGTTTTGTTTTTTTGGATTGAGGTATTTAAAAAAAACACAGAAGCTTCATTGGAGTTGTGTGGATGTTTGTCCAACAAAGTTTGTTCACATTTCTTCAACAAACTTTTTATACATAGACCCCTAAAACTCCCATGGTGAAAACAAACATGCAAAGTTTCTCTATAATGGTTCTGTTTGCTGCTTAGTAGGTGAGTAGCTGAATGAGAGAAATCTGGGATGGATATGGATTTATAATAAAAAATATAAATGCTGCGCTATCACCAATAGTTTATCTGTAATTATCTGTGCTCTGATGGTGTATGTGTTTTCAGCAATCATCAAATAATCAGAAAAGAACTATCAACAAATTATAAATAAGTCAGTAAAACTCCTAGGTAAGTGCTGCAAGCATGTGCAAGTAGAAAACCCCTCCACCACCATAAGTCCCTTTTGGGCAAGCTCTCACCTCTCTGCATTGACCCCAACGGCAAAAGTCAATATGCGCTCCAAACGGACTCCTTTCATTCTTAATCATTAAGGACTCTGGTTCACCAGTGAGAGTTTTTGTATGGGCTGACAAGTGCAACTTTGTGGTGCTTTGAAAAAAGAGCTGGGGAAGATGCCAAAAGCATGAGGGATGAGATTGAAGATGTGGATTAGAGAGTGTAGAATAGCAGTTAGAGGGTGAACTCCTGTAGCATTTGCAAGCTCCAGGAACAGGATCCAGCATAGGGCTGCAGCAGCGCTTTGCAGTGGTTTTAACCCTTTCTCGGCCACTAGCGGAATTTAAAAGCCTCCCACTAGCGCCCCAATAGCCCCGCAAAATTGACACGCCCACCACCCAAGGGTGAAAGGGCTTACACGTTGTTTCGATATTGTGCGATTTCAGATGAAGTTGGCATGATTTCAAAAGCCACATTCAGTGTGAAGCAATGTGCGATTTGAATGAAAAAAGTTGTTCCTGATTTCAGTGTGACTTTCATAAACATCTGTGCATGAAGCCGCACCGATGTCTCAAAGTCACAACCGAACATTGCACTAAGAACCCCTTTCATACTGAGGTCGCTTTAAAGGCCCACATCGCTAAACACAGCGACTGACAAATTCTCCTGACTCGTTTTCATTTTCCGATGTTAAAAAAAACTCCCAAAGCATTTTTAAAAAGCCGCTCCTAAACCGCTCCAGCCCATTGAAATTGGGCCAAACCCCCGGCATTTCTGCAGCAGCGAATTTGCAGTGGTTTTTAAAAAACTTCAGAATTCCCGAAAATTAGCCCCGCAAAAATTTTCAGAAGAAACTTGTGGTTTCGATATTGTGCGATTTCAGATGAATTTGATTTCAAAGCCACATTCAGTGTGAATTTCCTCGAAAAAGTGCAAAATTTCTTTTGTAAATTCGGAATCAATTAAATTCCAAAAAAATTCGAAATAAAAAATTTCGAATTTCCAAAACAGAATTTCTAAAATTTTCGGAAATATTTGAACTTCTGAATTTCCGAAAAAGGCAAAATTTTGTAAATTCGGAATTCGGAAATAAAAAAAAAAATTTCGGAAAAATTCGGAAATATGAAAATTAGAAATTTTAAATCTGGAAATTTTAAATCTGGAAATTTGAAAATTTGGAATTTCGGAAATTAGAAAATTTGGAAATTTGAAAATTCAAAAGAAGGAAAATCCAAAAATTTGAAAACTCAAAAATCTGAAATAACTAACTAATAATAACTATTAAATTATAGGTATTGGAATTTCCTTTCAAATTTGTCTGTTAGTGAATGTAACGAGTATAAATTTATCCAAAGTTATGAAGTTATGTTTGAAATAACGAATGCCGTATCTAAAAGAATGGAACTTAACAATCTAATATTAATAAATAATAATAATAAAACCTTTTTTGATTTTCGAATTTCCGAAAAAAGCAAAACAACTAATAAAACGAAAACTAACACATTTTTTGTCAGTGCCCATGTCTACTTGGAGGACCTCAGCAGCTCAGGTGGGTGGATGGATGGTCCGCCCTGACAGTTGCAGATGAGAACTTTTTAAAGTTATATATATGCTCTTGCCTGGTCTTACTACATGTCAGTGGTTAAAAAGGAAATGAGTCCGTTAGGTGTTGGAGCGCACATTGACGCTTGTCGTTCATCCAGATTAATCCAGACTGAAGGGGATCAAGAAGGCCATTATCAGCAAGGTGGATGCTCAGTCAGTTGTAGACTAGACGTTCAAGGAGATTGGTTAAAAAGGGGAGCAAGAAGTTGGGGTGTAGGTTGTTAAGATTGGATGGGTCCAGTGAGAGCTTTTTGTATGGGGCTGACAAGTGCATGTTTTAAAGAGCTGGGGAAGATGCCAGAAGAGAGGGAGAGATTGAAGATGTGGATTAGAGAGTGTAGAATAGAGTTAGAGGGTGAATGTAGCATTTGCAAGGGAACAGGATCCAGAGGGCAGGTGGTAAGATGGACGTTAGCAAGTAATTTAGCAACCTCGTCTATAATGGTGGGGTTGAAAGAGGGAAGTAATGATTGTACCTGTGGGCATGAGGTGTAAACCATGGAAGGTTTCTATGGCTAACCGTTTGGAGGGAGAGGTGGCAGAGAGTGAAATTAATGAGGTGGTGATCAGAGAGAGGGTAAGGATAGTTGGAGAGGTTGCATGGAGTGCATAGGTGGGAAAAGACAAGATCAAGGGTATTGCCTTAAGAGTGAGTAGTAGCCTGTATCCATTGCTTCAGGTCAAAAGAGGAGGTCAGACTGAGAAGTTTGGAGGTTGAAGGAATGTTAGTATTAGTAGGGATGTTGAAGTCCCCGAGAATGATTGTGGGGATATAAGAAGAGAGAAAGTAGGGTAGCCAGGCAGAGAAGTTAACAAGAAAGGATGATACTGGACCAGGGGGCTGGTAGATCACAGCTATCCTTAGAGAAACTGGGGAGAAGAGACAAATGCAGTGCGCCTCAAATGAGGAGAATGACAGGGAGGGAGATGGATGAAGTACTTCAAAGGTGCTATGTGGGGCTAAAAGGATTCCAACACCCCCCCCCCCCCCCTTGCGTCCACTGGGTCTTGGGGAGTGGGTCCAAAGAAGACCACCGTGGGATAGAGCAGCAGAAGACGCAGTGTCGGATTCGTGAAGCCAGGTTTCGGTTATGGCAAGTCGATTACAAGAGTTAGTGATAAAGAGATTGTGGAGAGAGTGAGTAATTGCATACTTATTATTGTTCAGCGGTACTATAATTAAACCGCGATCATCCACTGTCCACTGCATAAGGACCATGAGAGGTTGCTCGCTCTGTACTGCTGACAATAAAAGCATATATGTGAAAACAAGGCATTCTCAGATTCGAGAAGGTAAAAAGGAGAAGTCAAGATATCCACCTTGTCCTTTTAAGAGAGGACCTTGTATGCATTAAAAAGTACAAGGTGTCCTGTGAATGGTGGCAATGTTAGTGGCAGTGTCAAAAGAGCAACTCCATGTGCTCAGTGCGCAGTGGGGAAGCCACTTAGCCCAGGATCACTGTAGTAGTGCCAACTAGTAGAGTGATTGTCACCTTCCACAGGTTCCTTTACATATTATACATGTATACTTACATTAGTCCAAGCTGGACCAATAAAACTATGCAATTAAGCCTAGAGTTTAGCTTTAATATGCTGTAATGAAAAGGTAACTTTGGTTGTGTTACATAGGGCTAAAGTGTATCTATAGCTAAGAACAAAATGTCAATATGTTAGTGTACCAGTCCTTAGGTGTGGTAGATGCATTAGTTTTCCTTCTTTGTTTTCATGTAGTGGCCTTGCCAGTGAAACACTTCTGTCCTAGGTTGACAACACTGATCAAACTGTATCTGTGGAGGAGCAGCGTTGTCATCTTAGGACAGGAAGCATGTTAAAGTGGAGGGCCACCCTGAAAAAAAAACTTGATAAAAATGTTAATAAAAATGTAAAATGAAAAAAAAAAATAATAATTTTTTTTTACTTACCAGAAATGGTTGTTGCTAGGCAGATCGTCCTAATCTGCCTCTTCCTGTTCCGCTGTGCTGTTCTGTCTTATGCTCCTACGCCGTCTTCTAGTGAATGGGGCGCGGTGTGTTATGTGTACTTATTAAAAGTCAGCAGCTACTTTTTTTTTTTTTAGCTGCTGACTTTTAAAAAATTTTTTTTTTTTTGCTGAAACACCCCTTTAAGACTACAGAAAACCTCCCTCATTCCTCATTTTCATAACCGAGGAAGGTGTTTTGTAATCCACAAAGAGAACTAAGCAGTGCTAACAATATTGTTAACTGATAAGAGTGCAGCACAGGCAGAATGTATAGGAAGTTATGAGCTCACTGGATTTTTGCCAGGATCAAATATATATATATATATATATATATATATATATATATATAACAAAACACTTTTAAATTTATATTTAACAGACCTAAGGGGATCAAATAAAAAAAAGCATGTTAGGGTTTATATATACTTTAATCTGCAAATATTAAAATGTAGATATTACAGAAAAAAAAGACAGGTTATTTTTGATAATACGCTGTGATTTTTTTTTTTTTTTAGCAGAACAACAATTACAATAGTTTCATGTTTATTAGTCTGAGCATGCTTTTATTTGCAGTGACAGTAGTATATGTTCTAGTTATGGTTTTAAAGGAAACTAGATATAGCAAGTAAGTTTGTGTGTGAATTTACAACATACACATAACTGTGACTCACGTCTTATTGTCCGTTAATAAAGCTATATAATGTATTGGCAGACACTGACAAACTTCAATTGTGTCCCTTCAGTCCACAAAACTAAATTTTCCAGTAAGGTTGCCAAGTATATTTCCTTTCCAGAACCCCAGGCTTATCTCATCATGTACCTCATTTCCTCACCCATCTCACTTCCATCCTCTTGCTTCCATATCCCTGACTTCATCATCTTTCTTCTAACCTCACTTTAATTACCATTATGGCTGTTGTTTTCTTATACTGGGATATATTTTTGTTCCAACATTGTGTGTAATACATCAATCCTTCTGGGCCAGAAACAGTAGTTGTATGAAGTCAGGCTAGCTTTCCCCATTAGAGTTATGACCTCTAACAAGAATGTTTCTCTTGTGCTGTGCTTACTGGCTGATTCTAGACTCACTACAGATAATCATACTCACTACATTTTTGACAGCCAAAATGAGAGAACAGCTTTCTGTAAGAAAAAAAAATGAACTTTATTAAAGCAACTTACTATTTTATTTTAGTCCTCAGCAAATCAAACAGCAGCATAAAAGCACCAGCCTGTATTTGCAGAATTTACATTATTGTTGTTACTAGAGCCTGAAGGTTGATTTCTCACCTACACATGGTTAGGAGCTCCAGGGTTTGTGTCTGCTATGGAGATCTGTTTTCTCAGATCTGTAGAAGTTCTGGAATGGGTCCTAGAGCCTGGAGAATTTGTAAAGCTTTGGGTGAGATAAAGCCTGCCATTAGTGTTGTTAATAGACCTCGGAGGTTGGTTTCTCACCTACACATGGTGAGGAGCTCCAGGGTTTGTGTCTGCTATGGAGATCTGTTTTCTCAGATCTGAAGAAGTTCTGGAATGGGTCCTAGAGCCTGGAGAATTTGTAAAGCTTTGG
Source organism: Lithobates sylvaticus (assembly GCA_028564925.1). Taxonomy (NCBI): domain Eukaryota; kingdom Metazoa; phylum Chordata; class Amphibia; order Anura; family Ranidae; genus Lithobates; species Lithobates sylvaticus. The sequence goes on along the minus strand of CM053037.1, from coordinate 112,882,147 downwards.
GTGAGATAAAGACTGCCATTAGTGTTTGTTACTAGACCTCGGAGGTTGGTTTTTCACCTACACATGTGAGAAACTCTGGGGTTTGTGTCTGCTATGGAGATATGTTTTCTAAGCTCTTAAGAAGTTCTAGTCTGGGTCCTGGAGCCTGGAGGCTTTGTAAAGCTTTGAGTGAGATAGAAGCCTGCCATTAGTGTTGTTACTAGACCTCAGAGGTTGGTTTCTCGCCTACACATGGTGAGGAGCTCTAGGGCTTGTGTCTGCAATAGAGATCTGTTTTCTCAGCTTTTAGGAAGTTCTAGTCTGGGTCCTGAAGCCTGGAGGCTTTGCAACGCTTTGGGTGAGATAAAGCCTGCCATTAGTGTTGTTACTAGACCTCAGAGGTTGGTTTCTCACCTACACATGGTGAGGAGCTTCAGGGTTTGTGTCTGCTATGGAGATCTGTTTTCTCAGCTCTTAAGAAGTTCTGGTCTGAGTCCTGGAGCCCAGGGGCTTTGTAGAGCATTGAGGGGGATAAAGCCTGCCATTAGGGGGAATCATGTAATCAGGAAATAATATAAGCCTAAATGTTCTTTTTACATTAAAAATAAAGAAAAAAAAAATCAAAAATGGATTAGTCATGTGTGGATATGAATTAGTATAGTACCTTAAAAGTCTCCTAAAACATTCCTCCTGATAAGGTGTTTTTTCTGCTATGAAGATCTATTTTCTCAGACCTTAAAGAGTAATTTCACTTCTGTTGAGAAAAAACAAAACAAAAAACATTCCCCTTTGGGTAATCAAATAAATATTGTAATGTAATCTGGGTTGCCGTATTGCAAATGACGTCTTTCCTCTTAGGGGTATCCCTGTAATCTGACATAAGTCTAATTATTGGCTCAGAAGAGCAGATGTTTAGTTTGATTTATACTATTGTAAGAGTGTGTTAGGAGGCAATATGAAATGTACATGTTTTACCTGTCCCTGATATTTGGGGTGAGGTGCTGCTTTCATGTTTGGCCTTTAGGTGTTGCCTTTTCCCCCAGTGCATATATAGTCAGAGAACAGGGTAGTGGGAGGAGAGTGTTCTAGTATGGACTAAAAACAGAGAGGAAGTTCTCAGTTGTGGCCTCCATGGGAACTTGTGGGGTCCTATACTTCCGGATGTAGGAGGGCAGATGAATTCATCACACAGAGACAGGATTGAGGATTATCCTACAAAACAACAAAACAGAGGGCGCACGACCTAGTGCATTATCATAACAAAATCTTTATTAAAAAAGTAGTAACACAAGTGGGTACTCACAAACATGTGTTTGACACAAGCATGTCTAAAACCACAGACGAGACTGCCTCCAATACACCATACAGCTGATGGGAAGACCTTTAAATGTCCAAGCCACCTATGGACATTTAGAGGTCTTCCCATGCTTAAGCCCCATACACACGGTCGGACTTTTTCATCAATTTGGTCCGATCGGACAAGGTTGTTGAAAAATCAGACCGTGTGTATGCACCATCGGACAGTGTTCGTCGGTTTGTCCGTCGGACAAAGTCTTATCTCCTGCTGGAAAGATTTCCCGTCAACTCGGTCCGATCACACCAAATCCGAGCGTGTGTACGCTTGTCCGACGGACAAAGTGCTACGCATGCTCAGAAGAAATTCTGTGACGGAAGCGCTCGGTCAGGTAAAACTACCTTTCCTAATCGACACAGCACATTCGTCACGCTGCAATGTTAAAATGTCTTTAATGCAGCGCATTCTCTTTTTCTTTACAATGCAACAAGAATGACATCTTTTAGCTGCTCCTATTCACCCGCACTTCTCACAAACTTACTTCTTTATTACTTTGCAGCATTTATACACTACATGTTTATTTTTACTCTGAACGGAAAAGAATCTTTGTTATTTTTTTACCATGATTTGTCTTTTTTTTTTTTTTTTTGGGGAATACATATTTGAATGTTTTTTTTTTTTTTTTTTTTTGGGGGGGGGTTGTGTGTCTAAAATTACCAAAAACACATTATTTAAATTTGTATTTCTTGCTTAAATTTACTAGGAGGTTGTTTGTTGTTGTTGCCCCTTGTTAATTCTACTTTAGGATTAGTGAAATGTACCAGCCTACTCAAAGAAAAACTGTCATTGTAGCAAAGTAAAACACAATAGTCAATGATTATTTCAAATCAAAAAAACCTTTATTTAGGTCACACCAACAAACCAAAGAGGAACGCAGCCATGGTGAAACTTGGGGAATTTGCAAAGTCTTGGCCCCCCACGGCAACCATCATTGTCCAAGCGTAGAAAATTGGGGGCCTGAGGAGTACGTATATTAAGGGGAGTGCAATCTGGTCGTGAAGTCCAAAGTATCCGGAACTGCAGCAGATGCCATCTAGGTCCCCAGGCTCTGGTACTACAAGAGGCTCCATCTTCTCTCACACCAGACTGATTGCAGGTCGTCACTCTCAGGTCTTCCTTCCACGCTTCCTTCCACGCTGTGGCTGTCGTGCTGGTGGGGTGGCAGAAGGAGGAGGAGGAGGAGGAGGAGGCGGAGCATGGTAACTATGGCAAACATGTGTGACTGGGGTCATCTCCCCAGCCCTACCCTTATTTAGGACATGGAGGATGAGCCCCTCACACATGTTGCGTTGCCCCACCTCCATACCCATCATTTTTGTGACAACCACCGAGCCAAAGGTCTCCTCGTCGGCGGGTGTGGCATGTAGGGAGGCTGAAGCCTCTCTGATCATCCGGAGCGCTGACTGTGCCGCATAACCCCCCCTTCTCGCCCTTTTGTACGGAGGGCGGAGGGGAGGGGTTTGGGTGTCAGTCAGGCTCCGAGGCCTAGCCCCCTCTTGGCTGCCACTACCCAGCTGGTGGCTGCCACTAACCCCTGCCTCCTCCTGACTGCCACCTTCCACAGCCACCTCCTGGCTGAGGTCTTCCTGTGTAGGAAAAAGGGACATAGTTTCAGTTATTTGTTCATCAAAACACACACAATTCTCATCTAGTGACTGGTGCAAAATGTTTACAAATAGAAAACCATACAATTCTCAGCCCAGCAGTTTAGATTCTGGCCCCAAATGTCTCCCACACCACTGTCTGTTGATATGTCAAACACGTTAGGAACTAAGCAATTGGCGATCCTGAATTAAGTGAACATCATTCATTATTCCCATAAATGGTAACAAAACTACTATACCTGGAACAAGCTGGGCTCCTCCACCTCTTCCAGACTGGAAGGCCCAGGTTGCTCCTCGGAAGCCTCATCAGGGGTGGGCTGTGCGCAAGGAAGCGTGGAAGGAGGAGTTGAGGTTGGCTCCGTGACATCAGCCTGGTCCTTCAGAAAATGGAGACTCTGATAGTACCAGAGCTTGGGGACATAGACCTCATCTGCTGAAGTTGCAGTTTCCTCAGACTTCACGACCTTCTTCCTCTCCCTGATATACGCACTCCTCAGGCTGCCAATTTTCTTTCTAATATCATCAACAGTTGCCGTGGGGAACCTTGGCTTGACAAATTCCACAAGTTCCTCCAGGGCTGCGTGCCTCTTTGGTTTGTTGGTGTAATGTGGGTGTATACCCTGCCACAATATGGGAAATTCCCTGTATTTGGCAATGAAGAGGGGGAGAAAACTCATGTCGTTGAATCCCTTCATATCAATCTCTGCAAGACACAACAACACACCAAACCCTATAAATTATGTCAGGCTAAACTCTCCTAATCTTCTCCATAAAGAAGCCTCAAGTTCAAATCAGTCTAGGCTAGTTATGTACCAACGTTAAATTGTACCTTCGTTTGTAGCGATCGTCTCGTGTGAGTTTTCTCTCCCCTCGTCTCCCAGATCGTGGCTACGACACAGGCGTGTGACGTTTTATATACACTGCGCATGCTTCAAACTCCGCCCGCCCCTGACGATCTTTCTCGTCTATTCCCCACCCCTTCTCTTTACGGCGTAGTGGGGAGAGCACATGGCGGGGACACAGCAGGTGCGCCACAAATATCCCACCAACGAGGAGGAGGACGAGGAAAGTCCGGAGGCAGAAACGTCCCGATCCCGGAACCTGAAATTCAAGGCCTCCAATATGTCATTTGGAGAAATGTTGGAGATGGTGGACATATTAAAGAGGAGCGACTATGATGGGAAGTATGGGCCTTACCTCAACCCCAATGTCCGCAAGGCCAAGATCATGTCTAAAGTTGTGAGAAGGCTGTACAATAATTTTGGGGTACAACGATCCAAGGAGCAACTCAGGAAACGCTGGTCAGACCTGAAACTGAGGGAGGCCGATCAGTACAGAAAGATCAAGAGAATTCTTCAAAAAAGTAAGTAGTTGTGTTTTGTGTTTGATTTCTTGCTTGCATACTGCTCCATTGTGTTTTGATTTTTACCAAGTTGTACATTCCAAAATGGCCACTTTCTGGTTCGTCTGTGCATTCGATCGTACTCAGCCTCGATCTTTCTGCCACTGTCATGGTCGTGTGTGTGTGCATTCGATCGTACGCAACCTCGATCGTTCGGCCACTTATAATACGATGTTTGGTGTTTTTTTGGGGAAAGGAAGTTTGTTCTCACTAGAAATGTCATCAAGAATGTAAAGCCAATTTATTCAATGTAAAGGAGAGGTCACTCAGTAGCTGTTTACCCATCTGGACTCTAGAGCACTAGTGCTGGGACACCCAAACCCCCTTTTTATTATGCTTTTCCACACATGTGCTCCAGTGGATACTAGAGGGGGGTCTCCATCACACAAACTTCTACCAAAAGCTAGTCAGTTTAGCACCTTTACAAAGTGACTTCATTCATGTAGTTGACATTTGTAACTGGCCAAACTAAAATAGTGTCCGTCACTTTCAAGCAATGTTTGTCATTTCCTATTTCTGCCCTCAATAGCTTGTGTTGCTAAATCTTCCTTTTGGACATTCTCATAGGGGAGCGAAAACTTGGGCCGTCTGAGGAAACCCCCAAACCAACACCTACCAAAAAAGGGGAAAGAGCAGAAGCAGAGGAGGAGGAGGAGGAGGAAGGAGAGATCATCGAACTTGGAGAAATTGTCACCACAACAGGTGAGTGTGGGAGAACACAGCTACTGGTAAGCTAATCCATGTATGGCTGCCTCATTTCCAACACCCCATTTTTGTTTGTTTGTGGTTTTTAGGTGACGTGGATGTTGTGGAAGAAAAATCGCACTTTACCACAGAGAGTGCCCACGTACTCATCGGAGAGATAATGGTCTGCAATAGAGATCTAGATTACATAAAGCAAAACATCAATGATGTTCAACAAAAATTGAAGAACATCATTGATATTTTAGGAAAAATATGAAAACGCACCAAGTAATTAACACACATTTGTGCCAGCTTCAGAACACATTTGCAACTTAAAAACTGTCTGAAATTTGGAACATGCACACATTGTGTCCACATGTGCTAGCTCCCACCATGGTGGATGAATGGCAACGTTTTTTTGGGGGTGCAAACACTTTACGAACTACGAAAGTGGTTGTGGTGAAGGGGTTGCACCCCCAAAAAACGTCCATTCATCCCCATGATGGAAAATGGCACTTTTGAAGCTTCTAGGCATGTGTTTTACCATCTAATGACCATTTTCAGTCCCAAATTGTGTGCATGTTCCAAATTTCCACTTTTCGGGGGTGACCCCCCCATGTGATGAAGGCAAGATCAAACACACTTTGAACATATAGTCATGTCTGATCTTGTCTTCACTTTACAAAGTTGAACTTTCCAAGTTCCTAGGTTCTGTTTTGCTCCATGCCTGGTTTTACCAATTGCGGAATGTTTGTAAACAATGTTGTAAATAACCAAGATGTTGTCAGTTTTGGCGTGAAGATTGTAAACGCACTTGGGAATGTTTTCCTAGTAAACTTTTATTTTTCTAAATGTGTGGCTTCCTTATTTAAAAAAACACAATGCATTATGTATGTAAAATGAAAAGGATATGGGGGGCAATGGGTGTTATTTACTAAAGGCAAATCCACTTTGCACTCCAATTTTCTTTCCCGGGGAACTTTTTCAATGCACTTGTAGAGCATAGCGGATTTGACTTATGTAAATGACACCCACAGTGCTTTGTACGAAAACAGGGAGCACAGCATTTTGGAGAATACACACATGTCAGACCTGGTGATGAAAAGGAGTATTTTGGGTGTCAGTTATGCAGTACAAACCTTCTCTAGACCAAAGATTAGGTAGGAAACACACAACATGAGAATAATCTTTTTGGGGAAGAAGAGACTGTTACCTCCTTTTGCCCAGAAAGTGCATTCCCACTGTCGAAGGCAAAGGGAAAAAATGTCAAAGTAAAATAAGCTAAAAAGAAGACTGAAATGACATGAAATCAAAGGTTGGTTAAAATATCAGATATATTAAAAAATGCCTCTCACACATCGTCAGGCAGAGCAATGGCCCCCCTACCCACAAAGTACTGCATATATTGGTCCCGGACCACACGGGCATTTAGAGGGGGCAAGCCTGGACGTGCCACTCGAAGGGCTGTGAGTTCGGCATTTGGAGGGCCCTCCACATCTGGGCCAACGGGCACCACATAGTTCCTGTTATGTCTTTTGAGGAAGTTGTGCAATATGCAACAGGCAAGAACTATGTGGTTCAGTTTGTATTCCGCCAAGTTAAATGCCGTCAGGAACAGGCGGAAGCGGCTGGCCAGGATGCCAAAAGCGTTCTCCACAACTCTTCTGGCTCTGGACAGCCTGTAGTTGAAGACCCTCTGGTCCGGGGTGAGGGTCCTCATCGGGAACGGCCTCATCACATGGGGAGTCAACGCAAACGCTTCATCTGCGACAAAGACGAAGGGGAGTCCTTCGGCATTCTCCTCTGGAGGTGGCAAGCACAGACTGCCACTTTGGAGACGCCAGTAGAACTCCGTGTGCGTAATGGCCCCACCATCCGATATCCGGCCGTTCATCCCCACGTCCACATACATAAACTCGTATGTTGCCGACACCACCGCCAACATCACTACACTATTAAACCCTTTATAATTATAATAGTAGGACCCCGAGTTGGGCGGTGGGACGATGCGGACGTGTTTCCCATCAATTGCCCCTCCGCAGTTAGGAAAGTCCCAACGGCTGGCAAAGTGGGAGGCCACAGTCTGCCATTCCTGTGGCGTGGAAGGGAACTGTGGAGTGAAACAAGAAAAAAAAAATTAGTCACTTTGCACCTAAACATTGCAAGCAGATTAGACAATCAACATCTTGGAACAAGAGCATTGTATAAAATTGGAGGCTGGAAAGTATTTGCACAGAAAAGTAGAGGCTCCCCTTCACAGATTACTCACCCCCCCATCAATCCCCCCACTTCTGATGGGCCATTGGCAATAACTAGGGGTTTTGGGGGGGGGGGGGGGGGGGGGGGGGGGCCAGCTAACCCTCTGCACTTCATTGATTGGCAAATGGCTCAATAATGTGGGCTAGTTTGGCCAGACCCTCTTTACTTAACACTATTGGCAGGCCACAGGAAAGATCAAATAACATTTCAACCCCCCCCCCCCCCCCCCAAAAAAAGGCAGGCACAGTGTGACATTATTAAATTACCAAGCAAGCTAATAGGAGGGAAAGAAGACAAAAAAATAGGAAATGGAATGTATGGAGGCAGTCCCTTGCACTACATGCTTTGCTGAATTCATCCCTAAAGATGCGCACTATAAAGAGGTAGGTATATAGTGTGTATGGACCTTGGGAAAGCCAGCAGATAAAGGATTGGTACCATCTGACAGAGCAGTTGGGGGAGGGGGGTTCCTAATGAGTTTGCCCCCCCCCCCCCACCAAAAGAACAAAAAAAGGGGGCTCTACATGAAGTAAACCACACAGCAAACATTTGTGCATATTTTAGGGGGTGTTTTGGGGCAAACAATACTAGGCAGCAGACAAAAGACATTGCTTAAGTGACTAGGCCATAGGTGTCTATTGGGGCAGAAGAGCATGCTGGTGAGGTAAGTGAAGGGAAAAATGCATGAAGGAGAAAAGGGGCACAGCATATTAGAACATATTGCAATCATGGTAATTAGGGAAGGAGGTCAAAAATACAAGTCATTAGCAAACAGAGCATACATAGAAGGGAATAGTAAAGTAGAAATGTTACCTTAATATAGTCCTCCTGCAGGACCTGAATGATGGCAGAACAGGTCTCTGGAATAATGATTCCCAGGGCCTGGGGAGAGATACCTGAAGAGAACTTCAAATCCTGAAGACTTCTCCCTGTCGCCAAGTACCTCAACGTGGCAACAAGCCTCTGCTCCGGAGTAATGGCTTGTCTCATGCAGGTATCCTGCCGGCTGATAAAGGGGGTCAGCAAAGCCAAAAGACGGTGAAAATCGGGGTCCGTCATCCTGAGAAAGTTCCTGAAATCATCAGGATTATTCTCCCGGATCTCACGAAGCAAAGGCATGTGCGAGAACTGGTCACGCTGAAGCAACCAATTCTTGGTCCACATACTCCTCGTCACTCTGTTCATGGACGGGTCTTGGGTCAAAGCTAAAAGCCCGACACCAATTCCGCGTACAGCACGAACTCGGCGACGAGTACGCACGGGAAACATCGCTCAGAAGGTCACAAAAGGTCGGCTGGTCAGAACGGACAAACAGAAAGCACCGATAAACAGCAAGGCCTGAAAGAACGAAGGGAATACCAGCAACGAGCAGACAATAAGCAGTGCAAATCAAAGCGTCCTATATCAAGATATAGGCCGCAATGACCAACAAATGCGAACTGACTACACGCACTAATAAACAGATACGCACGACAAGCACAAACTGAAGAGCAGTAACGATCTGAGTCAGAAAACTGAGAAGCGCGAATCTTAAGTCACCAAACTTCCACTAACTCTCGATAAACACGGGATCAGCAGAAGGAGCCCAACGGGTGCCTGACGTGGTGCTGAACTTCCCTTTTGTAATCTCGTGGACGACGACTTACGTCACGACGTTCTTCCGGACCGGATATTCCGACAACTTAGTCCGACCGTGGTTACGCAACGCCAACATCGGACAAAGTACGTCGGACAAAGTCCGACTGACCTGGTCCGCGGATTGTCCGAGCGTGTGTATGGGGCTTATGCGTA
>CM053037.1:112770281-112872582 GCA_028564925.1 Lithobates sylvaticus | reverse complement strand
ACGAACACCGACGACTTACGAATGTACGAATCGTTACGAATCAACGGAAACGAAAAAAACTAAACGAAAATAAACTAATTTTTTTCGGAAACAAAAAAAACAAAACGAAAATAAACTAATTTTTTTGTTGTGCACATGTCTATTAAACACTGGGGTTACCATATGTAGATGCTCTCCAGATTGTGCCTTAAGGGTTCCCACATCACAATAGTGTGAACCCGGGCTAAAGGCTATGCATACTCAGAACCATCTGACACATTTGGATGAATTCTGGCTACAAAAAGCAGGCCTATCGTTATAAAATCCTTCGTAATCCAGAGCTTAGATCTCTAGTGTTAGGATCTTGCAGCTAAGATCTTTAAGGCTGCATTCACACCTGAGCGTAGCTTTTCAGGCAGAAAATCGTGCGAATTGCGGCGTTTTTTACCGCGATTTTTACTGCGATTCGCTGCGTTTTTTTACCGCGTTTTGCCGCAAATTTTGTGCAGAGCAAAAGGTCACTAATGTAAAAAGAATAAAAACGCCCAAATCTGCCCGATTCGCGCGACAAAAAAGGGTCCGGAACTTGTTTGAGCTTCAGGCGTAGGGCTTCAGGCGTTTTGGAGTGGAGATGTGAACCATCTCCATAGAGAATAATGTATTTTTTCCCCTCTAGCGTTTTGTAGCTTCAGGCTTCAAGCTACAAAACGCTCAGGTGTGAATGCAGCCTAAGAGATACATGTAGCTGGCACATGAGCCAACCTTCTAGTATTCATCCAGCACTAGGACTTCTGTGGACAGTAATCATTACAAACTCCAGCCTAAACCAGTGAAAACCCTCAGATACCCTGACCATTATGCCTTTCAGGGTGCAAAGGCCAGTACCACTGGAGGGTGTGTGTGCATGTCTATGCATGGTAATAGGATTTATTTATCAAAGCTAACAGAGAAATTTCCTGGTTTCGCTTTGGATCTGAAGATCATGCAATCCCTTGATTAGGTGGTACAGACACCATTTCAGTTAGTCTTCCCCTTTAGCTGTTCCTATTCAAGCACCCAGCAACTTGAGCAGTAGAAGTACAGTAATAGGTAATGTATAAGCAGTGATGTAAGTAACTGAGTTAAAATAAACTGAGTTACCTAACTCAGTTACTTTAGAGGGTAACGAGTAATCTGATTACTTTTCCCCTCATGGTAACTCAGTTCCCATTACTTGGGCTGAGTTACCCCAATTACATCTACCGCCACTAGATGGCAGTAGTGTAATTCCGGTGTCCTGCCGAAAAAGTTCCCCCGCCGGATAAGGACCCCCTGTACTGCGCAGGCGCAGCGCTTGCGCAGTACGAAGCACTACGGAGCTTCTGAAAATTGCCGAACCTAAACAGCTCTGAGTGAACTCTACACCGCGCAGGTGCAGGTAACATGTAATTGTATGAGGCGATGCCGCACGCTCCTGATGCTCGTGCTACTCTGCAAGGGGCGTCTATCGTGTAAGTAAGGGACGGGTCTAGTATTACTGTAACCAAGGGGCACATTTATTATTATTGTTATATATCGAGCTCTGTCCATTAATTTAACATTCGCCCTCTTCTGTAGCCATCCGCCCCTTACACGATATAATAATAATAGACCCGCCACTTGCTTACACGCTATAAAAGATCTGCCCCTTGGTTAGAGTAATAATAGAGCAGCCCCTTGGTTACATGATATATAATAATAATAATAAATGCGTCCCTTGGTTACAGTAATACTAGACCCGCCCCTTAGTTACACGTATAGAATATTTTTTTAAAAAGTCAGTTACTTTGCTGCGTAACTAATTACTTTTCCAATGTAGTAACTGAGTTACTAACGCAATTACTTTTTGGGAGAAGTAATTTGTAACTTAACTAATTACTTTTTTAAAGTAAGATGACCAACACTGTGTATAAGCAGGTGCTGCCTGGACCCAATACATCAAATGGCATGCTAGTGACTGAGGGTTAATGCCAGAACACAATTTTGCAACTTTGATATGTGTTAGTAAAACTGTACATATCATTGCAACTACTTTGTGTATCCAGGTGAACTATACCTTGTCTTTTTGGGCTTTCATTTGGTGGTAAATGGTAATGGATATCTCCTGATTTTTTTTTATTATCAAAAGAAAACTGGCCCACAATAGTGATAGTTTAGCTGTATATTTCTTGCTATTACAATTACTTATCACCAAAGAACAACCCAACATAAATTATCTTGCTCCTGACAATTGCAGCAATACCACATATGTATGTGTTATTTTTTGCGTGTACCCATAGTACAGTCTAGAAACAATGGGGCGCTTTTTTTTTTTTTATCCTACCTAAAACACACTGACACGAATAATCATTTAAAAAATGCTTTTTAAAAAGAAGAAAAAAATACTACCCAAAATATACTGACCCTGACCTTTGACTCTTATCTTAACCCTAACACTAACCCTTGCACTGAACTAAATCAAACCTTCATCTAGCAATTTTTTTCTTTACGTTAAAATTTTTTTTAATTCTTTTTTTTACATATCCTATATACTCGAGTATAGGCTGACCCGAATATAAGCCGAGGCACCTAATTTTACCACAAAAAAATGGGAAAACGTATTGACTCCAGTATAAGCCTAGGGTGAGAAATGAGCAGCTACTGTGGAAAAGAGGGTCAACAATGTCCATTTGCAGCCTCACTGTGCCCATCTGCATGCCTCACTGTGCCTATTTGCACTCATAGGTCCCCTGAACTTTAAACTTGGTAGTTAAGGGTTCCTAGATGCCCCCTAGCTGCAGCCAAAATTTGGGGTCTCTGGACCCAAAGGGTCCTGAAATTACATTGCTGCAGATGGACCCAGTTGACCGAATTTAGGGCCCTGTATCTCTGGGCCACTTGGTGCTAGGAACCCCAAATGGATATGTTGTAGTGTTGGTTCCACTGGGTGTGCACACCAAATATGGGGTTCCTAGCACCAAGTGGCCCCGAGATATGGGAAATTCGGGTCGGAAAATGTCAAGCACTTTTTGCAGCAGAGAATGACATTTTCCAAACCGATTTTGGGGCCCTGTATCTCGGGGCCACTTGGTGCTAGGAACCCCAAATTTGGATATGTTGTAGTGTTGGTTCCATTGGGTTACGGGGCCCTAAATCGGGTCAGAAAATGTAATTCTCTGCTGCATAAAAATGCTTAATTTGAGTATAAGCCGAGGGGGGCACGTTCAGCACACAAAAAATTTGCTGAAAAACGTGGCTTATACTCGAGTATATATGGTACTTGAAAACCCTAAATGCCTCATTAACCGCTTCCCGACTGCCCACTGCATATATACGTGAGCAGAATGGCACGGGCAGGCAAAATCACGTACCTGTACGTGTCCCTTTAAATGCCTACCCGGCCGGGAGCTCCGTGATCGGGTCACAGAGATGAAGAACGGGGAGAGGTTTGTGTAAACAAACCTCTCCCCGCGCTTCCTACTCTGCCTGTCATTGATTGGCTGTTCCCGGTCATCGGGAAAGCCGATCAATGACGTCAGACGTCAGCCCATAACCCCTCCCCTCCCCCTAGTTGTTAACTCTTTCACTACAACTGTAATTTATACAGGAATCAATGCATTTAAATAGCATTGATTGCTGTATAAATGACAATGGTCCCAAAAATGTGTCAAAAATGTCCGATGTCTCCGCCATAATGTCGCAGTCACAATAAAAATCGCTGATCGCCGCCATTACTAGTAAAAAAAAAAAATATTAATAAAAATGCTATAAAACTATCCCCTATTTTGTAAACGCTATAACTTTTGCGCAAACCAATCAATAATCGCTAATTGCGATTTTTTTTACCAAAAATATGTAGAAGAATATGTATCGGCCTAAACTGAGAAAAAAAATATTTTTTTGGGGATATTTATTATAGCAAAAAATATTGCATTGTTTTCAAAATTGCCGCTCTATTTTTGTTTATAGCGCAAAAAATAAAAACCGCAGGGGCGATCAAATACCACCAAAAGAAAGCTCTATTTGTGGAAAAAAAGGACGCCAATTTTGTTTGGGAGCCACGTCGCACGACCACGCAATTGCCAGTTAAAGCGGCGCAGTGCCGAATCGCAAAAAGGGGCCTGGTCCTTTGGCTGCCAATTGGTCTGGGGCTGAAGTGGTTAAAGAAAACCTGTCACCACAAAAATCATCACATTGGGGATTTTTTGGCCCCTATGCGATGAAAACAAAAGTGAAGTAAAAAAAAAAAATTATATTTCTTTTATTTAATTGTAAAAATGTAAAAAGTTACATTGAAGCATTTCAAACCCCGCCTCCAAAAAATTGAGGCCCCCATACTCCCACATATTTGCACCTACAAATGTAAATGCGCATGTCAAGGTGCCTACGACTGAAAGCGTTAATTGCGATACATGTTACATATCACCATGCACGTCGAAAGGAGAGCAATAATTCTAGCACCAGACTACCTTCATAACACAAAATTTATAGGGGGCTTTTAAAGCGCCACCTATGGAAAATATAGGGTACTGAAGCTTGTCACCATATTACGGGTGCAGGAAAATTTAAGGCTTGACATGTTGGGTATCTATTTAGTGCAACCTCGGCTTTCATATAAAAAAATGGGTCATTTATTGTGTTTTTATGCCAGTTAATGTGTTTTTTATGCGGCAATATCGTGTTAAATAAAAAATGTAAACTACCACTATTTTATTCTCAAGGATGTCTACTTTCAGAAAATATATAATGTTTTGTGGTTTTTTTTTTTAATCTTCAGGCCTAAAATGTTTTTTTAAACGTGTGCAAAGGAATAAAACATAAGTTCCCTTTTGGGAACATGTTACATGTTCTACCCATAACCTTTGTTAGTTTTAGCTGGCTCCTAGATTCAAGCTCTAAGTATATACAGTACATCTTTTATATACAGTACAGGTTAGTCAGCATAGGTGTTAGCAATGGGTGTCAGTGAAGCGTTTTTAAGATTTGTTAGTTTTAGCCTGCAATCAGATCAGTGATAGGTGGACTTCAATTACTTTCCATGGTACATTGGGGTTGATTTACTAAAGCTGGAGTGTGCAAAATCTGGTGAAGCTCTGCATAGAAACCAATTAGCTTCAAGGTTTTTTTTTGTCAAAGCTTAATTGAACAAGCTGAAGTTAGAAGCCGATTGGCTACCATGCAGAGTTGCACCAGATTTTGCACTCTCCAGATTCAGTACATGAACCCCATTGTGTCTTATTAAATAAGCTTGACACGCATGTATCAGACTGAACATACCTGTCTTTCAGTGAGGTCAAGGTTTACAGCTATCTCATATCGCCTTAGTCGTGTAAGGTAATTATGATGAGCAAATTCTGCCTCTAGCTCTCGGAGTTGCTCTTTGGTAAAAGCTGTTCTTTCTTTTCTGGCTTTGCTGTTTGTTTCTGGCTTGTTTGTGGCATCTCCATTTTCTGCAGAAATAAAAACCAAAAATGATGTTATATAGTACAGAACAGTCTACAATCATTATAACATACAGAATGGTTCTTCTTGTTTGACACTTGGCAGGAACTTGCTGAGTGCACTCTTGTATATATGAATTTTAAGAATTTATTGTAAGAAGCTAGTGTACATTTTTAAAATAGATTAAGGTTCAGCAGAAGACAACGATTGCTAGAAATCAAATGTACTGGAATTTATTGTGCACAACCAGGCTTCCACAGGGACATAGGGGCAATTGGACTATTGCGGTACAGTAAGGCAATAAAATTAAAATGTATAGCAAATATAAAAATAATGCAAACGTTTTATTGATACAGAGAAAATGATCAGTTACAAGTTAAAACGTGGTAGCAGTTCATATATATCACCAAAACAATTAACCCCAAATGGGGAAGATCACAGTGGGACAATTGATCACGGATAACATCTCAACTAGTTTTGCGGACTGTAGCCGCTTCGTCAGGAAGGTATCTGTAATTTAATTACAGATGATCAAAGAACAATGTAGTTGCCCAAAGGCATAATCAATGAAAAACTATTACTACGGCATATCAATTGGACAACATTTGTGTAGATAAAGGGGGAAGAGCAAGGCTGCTTACCCGTATCCCGGCAGGCACCGCCAAGGGGGGTCCCCTGCAGCGACTAGGGGGGACTAAAAAGCATTATCAACTGGAATCTGGATAAATAAAGTAGGGCAAAAATAATGGGTATACTGGGACTTGAAAAGCCACAAAATGGTGGACCAGTGAAAAATGTGAATGGGGTGGTGGGGAGTTATAGAGGGCTGAAAACTAACAGTGGAAATTAAATAAAAAATAGTGGAGTGAATTATTGTAAATGAATAGGCAATGTGAAAATTATAAAGAGGTGTGAATAAAAAAATCAATCAAATGAGTGAACTCAAAGCATAATGTGTGGATGTGGAAAGGTATTGAAGAATTGGCGTGGTGAATGTTGGGGAGGGAGGGGATGGGGGACAAAAAAGGGGAAGGGGGAATGAAACAGGAGAAAGGAAAAGGCCAAGGGGGGAAAAGCCAGTGTAGGATAGGGTGGGAGGCCGGACAAGGAAGGAATATGGGAAAAAAAGAGGGGAGGGAGGGGGAAGGGAAAGAGAAAGGGGGAAGAAAGGAAACAAGGGAAGTCCGCAAAACTAGTTGAGATGTTATCCTTGATCAATTGTCCCACTGTGATCTTCCCCATCTGGGGTTAATTATTTTGGTGATATATTTGAACTGCAACCGTGTTTTAACTTGTAACTGATCATTGTCTCTGTATCAATAAAACATTTGCATTATTTTTATATTGGCTATACATTTGAATTTTATTGCCTTACTGCCTTACTGTACCGCGATAGTCCAATTGCTCCTATGTCCCTGTGGAAGCCTGGTTGGGGATCAAGCTCCCGATCCCTTTATCTCTAGAGTCCTGGATGATGGTACAAGCCTCTAAATATTTTTACCCTGGAGATTTCCCATGGATATTTCCTGCCATGGAAAATACTGACTAAAAAATACTCTGGCAACCAGAGTGTCCCACCCAGATGCACCCGGGTCTTAGTCAGCACAGTTCTTACTTGTATAGTATTTAACCACCTCAATACAGGGCAGAATGGAAATAAATTAAAACCGCGCTAATAAAGCATAAATCCACCTTAAATGGTGAAACCAAAAAAGGGGGGGAGACAAAAAAGCAGGCCGCCGCTCAAAGTGGGATACACACACCAAGCATAAGAAGATAAAAAAGGAAGCAGCGCCAAAACAAACAAAAAATCACTATATGACAGACAGAGATAATTCCAAAAAAATCACTGTGTCCAGTCCTAGGTTTTAAAGTCCAAATGCAGCTGGAATGTTATGAGCACAAAAAACAGCTAGGGTAGATAGAACACAAGTTGAAGAGAATGTCCACATCAAGGATAATCACAGAATCAACACCGCAGTGAGGTAATGTATTTGGTGACATATAATCCCTCCACCAGTGTTGCTATGCTCTTACCAGAAGTCTGAGCATATAAAGCTCTGTGGAAATGGCTATGGATATCCTGGCGATGGAATCCTGCGATCACCCAATGGATAATATGAGTCTGGCGTCCCTTATTCCTCCCGGTACTCCAGTCATACACTCAGCAGTGCATTGTAGTGTAAAAGAAGAGAAGGGGTACCCATAGCGTAAACCAGTATTATGTATTTATTTTAAAAGCAAAAGGTAAACTCACATTCAAAATCAGATTGGAGCATAAAAACACATCCGCCGGCCGGTCGGATCCTGTAGCCCGTCCTCCTGAGCGTGGTGGCGTCACTGCACGCCTTCCCAGACTAGTTTCGGTACAATTACCGTCATCAATGGGTGACGGTAATTGTACCGAAACTAGTCTGGGAAGGCGTGCAGTGACGCCACCACGCTCAGGAGGACGGGCTACAGGATCCGACCGGCCGGCGGATGTGTTTTTATGCTCCAATCTGATTTTGAATGTGAGTTTACCTTTTGCTTTTAAAATAAATACATAATACTGGTTTACGCTATGGGTACCCCTTCTCTTCTTTGTTGATTCTGTGATTATCCTTGATGTGGACATTCTCTTCAACTTGTGTTCTATCTACCCTAGCTGTTTTTTGTGCTCATAACATTCCAGCTGCATTTGGACTTTAAAACCTAGGACTGGACACAGTGATTTTTTTGGAATTATCTCTGTCTGTCATATAGTGATTTTTTGTTTGTTTTGGCGCTGCTTCCTTTTTTATCTTTTCAATACAGGGCACTTTCACCCCCTTCCTTCCAAGACCAATTTTTAGATTTCAGTGCTCTCGCACTTTGAATGACAATTACTCAGTCATGCTACACTGTACCCAATTAAGAAAACTCATTTTGTTCACATAAATAGAGCTTTCTTTTGGTGGTATTTATTCACCTGTTTTTTTTTTTGTTTTTTTTTGCAATGTAAGCCAAAAAAATAGCAAAATTTGAAAAAAAAAAAACTATATTTTCTACTTTCTGTTTTAAAAGAAATCCAATAAAATCTAGATTCATCATAAATTTAGGCCAGAATATATTCTGTGTATGATATTGGTTTGTGTGAAAGTTATAGAGTCTACAAGCTATGCTACGTATCATTGAAAATTGATAAATCCTGATGTACTGACTGCCTATCTAATTTTTTGAGGCCCTAAAATGTCAGGACAGTACAGATACACCCCGAAATTACCCATTTTTGTAAAGATGACAGTCCACGGTATTTAGTAAGAGGCATAGTGAGATTTTTGAAGTTACAATTTTTTGCCCACAATAGTTTGGAAAATGAATAATTTTTTTTCCCCCACAAAATTATTATTCAATTAGTTTTCTCACACATGGCATAGATAAACTTGCAATTACACCCCAAAATGTATTCTACTACTCTACTTGGGTATAGCGATACCACATGTGTAAGACTTTTTCACAGCCTGTCCACATACAGAGGCCCAACATGCAGGGAGCACCATCAGGTGTTCTAAAGGCATAAATTACACATTTCGTTTCCTGACTACCTATCACATTTTTGAAGGCCCTGAAGCACCAGGACAATGGACAAAATGACCCAATTTTGGAAAGAAAACATGCCAATGTATAGTCTAGGAGGCATAATGAGTCTTTTGAACATGTCATTTTAATGAAAACATGACAATGGACCATGTTTATCTGTTATCACCTCCTCAAATTGAAATGGTTTAAGGACACATTAAAGATCGATCATTCACTGACTATCTACAGTACATGCAAGATCAGAGAGAGACATTCCAGATCACATCATCTCATCCATCATCAGACATCTAGGGACACACATCTTCCATCTTAGCTAGATGCCATTTTGGGAAGATAGACAAACAAAAAGTTCCAGCACAATCACATCTTAATAATGAGAAAGTTCAAGGAAGGGAGAAAACTCTCTAATCAAAGAGTTCATATGATATGAGAGTTCCTTATAGGCAGTGAGAAGGAAATCCGACAACTACTTGGGGTGATAGCCCCCCTTCCCATTTTGGAAAGACAGACCCCACGTTAAGCTCAGCATATCTCCACCCATTGGTCGGCAGACATCTTTTAGGATATGGTCAGCAGCCATCCTAAGACCCTATCCTTTTCGGCCAAGTGAGCCCTTTTATCTACTTGGAGGGTAACTATATCGTATCATTCTTTAGATGATTGTTGTTTGTTTTTAATAATATGCCAATTGCAAAGGTTTTGCTGGGTAATTAATATTCTGATCACAGTAACATAACCTCTAGGGTTAGATTATTATTTATTTATTTATTTTTCTCTTCTTCCGTTTTCCATACTGGTGCACACGTTTGTGTATTTTAAAACGTATTCTTTCTACAAGAGAATAAATATTGGAATCCATAAAATGTAGATTATTGTTTGCCTGGTTTAGTTATAAGTGGCTATGCCGTCTACGAGAGGAAATGTATTACTTGATTTGATATAATATAGAAATCGGCTGTAGTGGGGTAAATTTTAGGAATTAGTAAAATCTTAGTGTCTGTGTAATATTCCAATTTCACAGTTTTTTATGGTGTTTGTAAAGTGAATTCTGTAAAATAATTTTTATTTTTATAGTTCACAGTCCATACTTTGATATAAATTAGAGGTTTTTCTGCTATAAGTCCACTTGCAGTCCATACTTTCACCCAATCGTATTGCATTAAAAGAATATCTGCACTGGGCAAAGAATCTCAGGAATAACTAATTAGTCAGCTTTTATTATTTTTTGTATTGAGGCACTGCCATACATTGATTGAATGAATGATCGATATAGCTGGCTTAATTAATCTTTCTAACATCCCTGACAGCTCCAAACTTTATGTTTCTGTCTCTTGGATTTAGGGAAGATGTCCCCAGGCCTGATATACAAAATAGTGGGATTCTGGAGATAAATGAAAGCCATACTGGTATGAGATGGAGAAAATTGTTGTGGCATACCCATTTCCCTTGTTCCCAGTACAACCATTAATCACTAGAACATTTCTCAATATCATGACACAAGGTGCAGTGCTTACTGCTGACTCTATATACTAACCAAACACAGTGAACCTCTTGTAGAATAAGTGCTGCACCAAAGATTCCAATACAGTAAAGGAGACGTAAAGGACAAGTTCACTTTTAGTAAATGTGTCTTTAAAGTATTCACCAACCTCCCTGAGTGCAGCCTATCATATTAAACACTTATCTTCCTACCTATTCCAGAGAATTGTGTTGCCTTTCCAGTGAAAAGGTTCCTGCAGAGTACTCTTTAACAAGCATGCCTGTTCACTCCCATGGGTGAGCTGTATTCTAGCCATCCATCAAAATTTGACTCACCCATAGGAATGAATCACTAAAAGTCAACTTGTCCTTTAAATTAAGTTTAAAAGATGTTATCAAGATATCCTAAAATGGTATCCAAAACTGTCTGTCCTAATATATTCGAGAGGCTATTTTTAGCACTTGACAGCTCGTGCATATTTCTATATTCTGCTAAATATCTACTACTCTCTGCCACTAAACTGAACAGTTGCAGTACAGCTGCAGTATTTCAAAGCTTGCCTTTTTTCATTTATTCCACGACAGGTTGTAACATTGGTTTATCTAATACAATAATGTTATTTCTCACTGCTGAACTGCAGGACTAATGCAAAAACTGCAGGACTAATGCCACTGATGCCCAACTCAGTAGATTCCCATTATTTCTTTTAAACTGTGTTTTATTGATATTTTCAACACAAGGAATACAATAGAAGCATGGTACAGATAATATATAATATAAGTATACCAATAACTTGCCAACATAATTTCTGACAATATAAAAGTCAATTGTATTTTGAAAATTATTGTAATAGGATAAATCTTTAGACAATTCTCGAACGGGAATATCAAACAGCTCTAAACTAAACAAAAACTTACACAACTAAGCACTTGCACATGTAATAATGCACATTAGAAATTTGAGGACAAGAATCTGATTACTCAGGTACCACATAGAAATAAAGGTTTCTAAGCCTCATTAAAACATAATGAACCCACTACACTGCCCATACATTGTGAGTCCAAATCACAGGTCAGGAAATTCACAGGTATCAGAAAGTTCAGTCCACCGGCACCAAATTTTCTCAAATTTAATAGGACATCCCCTAACCTTATAGGTGAGTTTATAAGTAGAGGTCGACCGATATGGGTTTTTCTCTGGCCGATGCCGATGCCGATATTTAGAAATCGCGGCGGCCGATGGCCGATATAGGATGCCGATTTTTTTGGGCCGATATGTTAGGCCGATTTTTATATTTTTTTTTATTTGTTCCCTTCATCTCATAAAATCTGCCACCTTTCACACTGCAGCATTTTTCAGGCGCTTTTGGGCTAAAAATAGTGCCTGTAAACTGCCTGCAAAACGGCTCCCCTGCAGTCTGTGTGGAAGCCCGAGTGCTTTTACACTGAGGCGATGCGCTGGCAGGACGTTAAAAAAAAAAAAAAGTCCTGCAAGCAGCATCTTTGGAGCGGTGTTAACTGCTCCCCCACCACTCCTGCCCATTGAAATGAATGGGCACCACTGCCGAAGCGCCTGCAATGCGATTTGGCAGCGGCGATTCAAGGGCGCATTTAACCCCTTCCTCGGCCACTAGCTGGGTTATAAGTGCCCCACTAGCAGCCGAATAGCGTCGCTAAAATGACAGTAAAGCTTTGCTAAAACTAGCAGCGTTTTACCGTCAACGCCTGCCTGCTCCAGTGTGAAAGCAGCCTTAAGTAATACAGAAAATTTCCTACATTTAAACATTTATTAAACAAAACAAACCTCCAATCAGTTCACTTGTATGTATGATTTAGATAAAAAAAAAAACTATATATTAAATACACAAAAACAGGTAATCAAAACTTTTGGACGGAAAAAAAAAAAAAAAATCGGCTAACTTTACTGTTTTAGTTTTCTTTTTAAAATCATTAGTGTATTTTTTTCCAAAAAAAATGCGTTTGAAAGACCGCTGTGCAAATACCGTGTGACATAAAATATTGCAACAACCGCTATTTTATTCCCTAGGGTCTCTGCTAAAAAAAATATATATAATTTTTGGGGGTTTTAAGTGATTTTTCAGCAGAAAATACAGGATTTTTACTTGTAAGCAACAAGTGTCAGAAAAGATTTAGTCTTTAAATGGTTAAACTGAGAACTTCTCCACACAGAGTTTAGTTCATTCATTAAGTGTAAACATTACACATTGTATCTCTTTGGTCTTTTTTTTGGCAGAATGCCCAGAGAGATAAGTTGCTCCAAGGGAAGACTGAGGCAACTTGCATTGACTTCTATTACAGAAGTCTTTTGCAAGTCACGGCTGAAGTTATAATCGGCCTTTTTTATCAGCACAATCGGCCGATGCCGATTAATTAAAAAACGGCAAATATCGGCCGATATATCGGCCGGCCGATATATCGGTCGACCTCTATTTATAAGTTGGTAATACCTGATTAATCAAGGTCTTCTATTGATTGAGGGATATTAGTAGATTCCCATTAATTGTAATGTATGATTATCATCTGTTTTTAGCATACGGTCAATTGTCTTCATGAACTTGACCTGAAATCTAAATAGTACTGCAACTCAGAAAAAAATACAAAGAGATTATACTGCCTGAAATTGGGCGATCCTGGTGCTGAAGGTGGCCCTAGCTAAATAGACCTAAAATGTTTTTGAAACTGAAGTCTATCTTTCACCATATTTAGTACTACTTGGAGTAAAGTATACATTTAGTGACCTTGTTTATCCACTTGAGTACAAGCCTGCAATACCCCTTTATTACCAGGCCAGTTTTCAGTGCTGTGGCAGTTTGAAGGACAATTACTCCAATATGCAACTTTGTGCACAAATTCATTTTATAACCTTTATTTTGGACAGATAGAACTTTCTGTTGTGGTATTTAATAACCACTGTTTTTTTATACTGTATATAAAAGGGAAAAAGTCCCTAACTTTTGAAAAAAAAATTATTTTCATTCTATCCCATTTCCACTTTCTTTTAAAATAAAAATGCCAGCATAGTACAAAATCCCCCAACATGACCCTTTTTGGGAAAGCAGACACTAGGTCACTAGGTGATCTCACTTGTTGCCACAATTCTTTGGAAATAAAGAAACATTCCAGTACTGAGGTGGTAAAACATGATGCACCAGATACATTACATTGTGCAGGTCATACACAAAGGAAGAAGGAAGTTAAGGGGTAATGCACAGGTCATATACAGTGGCATGATGGAGATGAAGTGATTAATATTCAGATGTGTAGATGAAGGCAGGTGAATGGTTTAATATACAGGTAACATGGAATTGTAAACCTCAATTTGCCTTAATAAAACTTTTGATTGAGAAAAAAAAAAAAAAACACATGGAGACACATGTGTAGGAAGGGAGGGGGCATGAAAGGGTTAAAAAAAAGATCCCTGTGTCACTGAAGCAGAATGAATGAATCTGCAGCTACTGATGCGTTCATTCTGTCCACATTCACAAGTACTCAATCTCTCTTCTTCCCTTGTAAGGAAAATGGGAGGGATCAACACAGTAAACAGTACCATGTGATCACTCCGATGAACAATTACAGCAATCACATGGTATTAAGCCCCTTGGATTGTCTTGGTACAGTGTCTCTTTGTACCGAGTCATCTAATGACAGATTGGTACACTGCGATTACTAAGCAGATTTTCTGCTCACAGCTATTTAAAGTGAAACTTCACCATAATAGCGAAGTTCTGTTTTATGTCCTCCTCTACTACAATTGGTATATATACATTCTGGTATATATACATTTTGGTATATTACAATAGTTTGGCTGGAGCTGGTACCTAGTTTTGCCTGTGCAATCCTAGCAGAAGTTCACCACCCCCCGCCTTCTGGGACAACTCATAGGTCCCAGAAGGTTGCTGGACCATTCACAAAGTGCAACACCACTCATGCATGCACAGTGGGAAGCAAGCTGTAAGGCTGCAAAGAATCACAGTCAGCTTCCTACAGTAAACAAGCCAGGGGCCTGAAGATCGGCAAAGAACCAGTCTGGGTAAAGACAGTGCTGGAACCATGAACAGGTAAGTATCCTTATATTAAATATCAGTAGCTACAGTATTTTTTCCCTCTAGGGTGAAGATCCACCATTGGGATACATACAGTGAAAAGGAGTTAAAGGAACACAATATTTTCTTTCAGTAAAATATAAGTGAGGCAAAGTATTGGCTTAGCTGCTCAGACATACTTATGTGAAATTAAAAAAAGATATATGAATTCTACTTTATTACATGGATGGATGTAGAATAGAAATGTAGAATAGAAATCAATCTACTTTATTACATGGATGAATGTAGAATATAGAGAAAACATATATAAAAATATGACAATGAGGGTTAGCAGATTTTGTCTCAGACAGTCGGCCAGACACTTGCTGTATGATATCATTTTCGTGTTACTATCCTTGGAACTCCTTGACATACTGCAGCCATCCTAATGGAATATTTTGTCTCATCTGTACTTCTTTTTTTAAAGACATTGTTTTAAGTGCCAGACGTCCTCCGTTGTGTTTTCCTCATGCTCACATGAAAAGACTGGAACACAAATGATCCAGCATCTGGATCCTGCACGGTAAAGCTTAGCAGAGATCACACCTTACTGCTCGTAAACCCGAAGATAGTCATGTACCTTTAACTAAATAGCACTTTCTATGGCAGTGGAAAGAAAAACATACTCTGAAGAGTGCAAAAAGATCACAGGTTAAAAAAACGAGTATTCTATGATTCCTTGAATGTAGTACCCATCGTGAACTTTTCTTTCTGCTTAAACATGAACTCAAATGAATTCGTATTCAGCTGCAACACCATATACAATTTATATACAAACAGATTAGACACATCTATTCTTTAGTGAAAAGATCAAAAGATAGACCAGGTTAACATTTTACAGAACTAGACTTTTGCCCATATCTTGCCATTACTCACACCTGGTATTCACATAAAGAATTCTTCAACGTTCCTTATATTTCAATTTTTTTTATATTACATTTCATTAAGTTATACTGATCTACAAACCTTTATGTATATACAGGTGTATAAATAATTCATAACTTGAGGGGTATAGTTGTACTGATATACATAAATCCATGGAGAATTAAAGCGGAGGTCCATCCAACGCTGCAAAAATTAAAAGACAGAAGCTGCTGGCTTTTAATAATCGGACACTTACCTGTCCTGGAGTCCAGCGATGTCGGCACCGCAGCTGATGTTTCCACCAGCTGTCAGGTGCATGCCGCCTCCATTGCGAGTAATCTTTTTGACCTTCGGGTCTGTGTCTTCCCTTTTGCCATTGCGAGTAAGGGAACCCAGCAGTGTAGCCTTTTGGCTTCATGCTGGGAACCCTACCGTGGATGCGCGAGGCTCCGCTCCTCTCTCCTACTGGCCTGGCGACAGGAGGAGGAGGAGGAGGAATGGGGAGGGAGCCCCAGCTGTGATGTCAAGACCCACGGCTGAGGCTCCTGGAAGTGGGGAAAGCATACCTGTGAAAGACAAGTATGCTGTCCCCCCTCCCCCTGAAAGGTACCAAATGTGGCACCGAAGGGGGGAGGAGTACAATGAGCGGAAGTTCCACTTTTGGGTGGAACTCCGCTTTAACATCTCCAAATTTGTATAGTAGAAGGATCTCAAGGTAGATGTAATCTAAATACATTTAAAAAAATACATACCTATTACATAGTTACAGATTTAGTCTGGTTGAAAAAAGACACAAGTCCATCTAGTTCAATCAATAAAATGGAAAAAAAAAAAATCAATACCGCAGCATACAAGTCCAAAACTGTATTTCTAACTTTTTGTAATAATTGGCTTATGGGTCATTGTATACAAATAATATATACTATTAGGCTAGTGAAGTGTTTTGATCCCTTGGAAGTTTTTTTTTGTGTAATCACTTTTTCCATTGTTGCTTATCTATTTATGCTGCTGTATCAATCACTTATCGACCCACCCATAGTCATATATTGCGCGTGGGTGGTATGTACAAGCACAGTCACAGACCTGTACGTCGGAAGCTGCACTCCCTGCACTAGGTGCGCACTTCTATGACCGAATTGTCAGTGAGCGCTTTGTCCGTTGTGTGATAGGCCCACAGCAATCCATTGGCACCTTGCTACCTGTACCACTTGATTAGCTGTAGCTAATCACGCAAACATGTGCAATTTACAGTGTGCAGAACACAGACATGTGCGATTTACAGGTTGCAAAATGCAGACATGTGCAATTTGCAGTGTGTAGAATGCAGACATGTGCAATTTACAGGGTGCAGAATGCAGACATGTACGATTTACAGGGTTCAGAATGCAGACATGTGCAATTTACAGTGTGCAGAATCCAGACAAATGCGATTTGCAGTGTGCAGAATGCAGACATGTGCTATTTAGAGGGTGCAGAATGCAGACATGTGTGATTTACAGTGTGCAGAATGCAGACATGTGCGATTTACAGGGTGCAGAATGCAGACATGTGCTATTTATAGGGTGCAGAATGCTATATACCATGATGTGAGGCTGTGCTATATACCATCATCTGTGAGGCTGAGCTATATACCATGATCTGTGATGCTGAGCTATTTACTCTGTCCTGTGATGCTGAGATATATACTATGTCCTGTGATGCTGAGCTATATACTCTGTCCTGTGATGCTGGGGCTGTATACTCTGTCGGACTGTCCTGTGATGCTGGGGCTGTATGATCTGTCCTGTGATGCTGGGGCTGTATACTCTGTCGGACTGTCCTGTGATGCTGGGGCTGTATGATCTGTCCTGTGATGCTGAGCTGTATACTCCTGACACTATGGCTGGAAGCAAGTGGAATACAGGGGATGGAGTGGGTGGATTCTATAAGGGATGGGGCGTATGTGAAGTGGGAGGGGTCAAAAATGAAGGGCAGGGTCTGGCGCCCCCCCATCTTAAAACTTCTCCAGCCGCCACTGTCAACACCAATGTGTGTGTGGCTATGATTCCTATGCTACTGTGTTGAGCTGAGTGAATATGAACTCCATGAAGCCAGCACCTGACCAGAGACAAGGAAAGTACATGAGGGCTTCAAGGTGCACTTGTCTTGGGGATTTTGTTGACAATAAAAAACAAATATTTACTGATTCTTGCATTTTTTGTGCTTTTTTGAAACATTATTGTTTTGTCTTATTCATTTTGACAAATGTTTTACCTATTGTTTTAAAATGAATGTTTAGGAGTTAGCTGTAGGTGTCCAACCTGCGGCCCAAGATGGTTATGAATGCGGCCCAACACAAAATCTTAAACTTCCTTAAAGCTGATCTTCACTGCATCTGAGCACCACAAACCAAAAACACTATTTAATACATTTTTATTATTTAACGCAAACTCCCCCATCCATCCATGTCTCTATGCTTTATTTTTTTGAGAAATCACTTTAAAAACCAACCCCCTAGCAATTCTGGCTGTGGTCATCTTGAGTAAGGGCAAATAATTCATGTAGTATTTACTTCCTAGATTACACCTGCCCCTAGCGCAAGCATGCATGGAGGAGAGTGTGCTTAGCTGAGAAAACCCCTCCTCACTAATTCCTCTTCTTGCAATGTGGCCCAGGAAAGGTTAGAGGTCCAAAGGTACATCAACCCATAGTCCTACTTCAACTACAAGGGATTAAGACTACTTCAAATTCAGGATTTTAGTGGAGGCAAACATAGAGCAACCTGATCACAGAGGCAATTCCCTTGCCTTGATCCATTCTGTCCAGATTTTTGTAAATGTCTTTGGGCAGTTACAAGATTGTTTCCCTAGCATAGTATGTGGTATAGAACACACGATATATACATATATATATATATATAAAATAAATGGCGAGGGTGCGCAGCCAAAAATGCACCTGTAGATGTCTGCAATGTACTAGCAGTGGTACTAATGGGAACTTTATGTTGAGTTCTGGTTCATTTTAAGGGACTACACTTCAACTCTAGAGTGACTGATGGAATGCAGATTTCTCAAAATGTTGCTAAAACTTTGATTCTGACTTTTGGGTGCTGACTGTTTGCCTGCCTTTCCAGCATTTCACTCATCTCCTGCCACAGTATTTTACCACCTGGTTGGAACCTTTCTCTAATGTAATCTTCCTTTGTCAGACCTGGTTTTGTTATGTCCTCTCTGGGTTGACCCTCACTATAGATTCAGTCCTTGATTCAACCATTAAAAGTTGCTGGGAAACTTAATTTGTTACTGACGTTCTTCTGCAAGTTTCAAGTGCCTCCAAGTTTTCTTAGAAGCATCCCCACATTTAGGAATGTAAAGATTTTCTTGGGCAATTTCACAGTTTCTTCAAATACGCTCAATTCACATGGCTAAAACGTCAAGGAAAGAATCTTTGATTTAAACAATGACAGTTAATTTCAGCTCCAATAATAATGGAAAATTACAGTTGCATGGCTAAAATAAAGATCTCTATCCCTCTGTTAAAGCTTTGTAAATTGAGTCTAAAATAAAGACATCATCACACTGTAACCTCAATGACATAATTATGTGCTCTTCACAACTTTGCAGGTTTCCTGTTCATGATCATTTCCAGAATAAATAAAGGAAAAAGATTTTGGAATGTCCCTTTTTTCTGCTAAATATTTTATCTGTACCTAAATGTTGCATACAGATATCTTTAAGCCCAATGTTATAATAACCAAAAAAGAGACACGTACAATATACAGTACTGTAGATGTAATAATAATTAACTTTATTATGCTACTGAGTTAGTATTGTATTTATTTATGAAGCGCTTACAAGATACAAGATATTACTTTTGTAGTATTTTTTTTTTTTGTTTACAAACTATTTTATTGAGTGCAAAAAGTGGTACAAAAAAGATACAAGATATTACAATGTACTTCACAGATGTGATGAGGAGGATCACTGATTTGGTCACTTTTCATTCACTAGAATATAGAGTATATATGGAGATATGTCTGATCTTCTAAGAATAATCCAAATAAGGGATACATGCAAATTACTATTATTATTTTAGACACATCTGCCTACAATGCATAATTTCAATCTACCTGAATCCAGACTCACAGCTGTTCATTGTTTTAGTGCACCTATGTTAATGCCTGTTGTGTTACACATTAATGTGCATTGCGCTGACTTCGGCAACGCACCCCAGCATGGCCAAAATCCCACTTTTTTTTATAATGTAACAATCTGTAGTGCATTACTGTTGTGCCCTGCAAGGCATATTCATTGCATTGTTTGATTGGAGTGTCATTTAAATGAACATGCTAGTGAACACACCACAAAAAAAGTGCTATCCTCACCTAAACTGTAAAGCTATTTGCTTCTCACTAGTACCATTGACTGTGCACACATCTAAGTGCAACATACTGTTGCTCCTCTTTTGCTTCTTTTGTTATTTCAGATGCCTTTTATTTTTTCCATAAATACGTAGTCTAGCAAAATTAAAAATAACAGGGGCTGAAACAAACTGTAATTCTACCAAAGGTGCTTACATGGGGACATTTAGATTTTTTTTTCTTCCAAGGGCTCCTGGAAGTGTTATAGTTTTTCCCCAACACCTTTCACTGCTAAGCAACTTAATATGCATACAGTGTAAATGTGGTGAAAATTAAATAAAGAATTGTGAAAATAAATTTACAGTCAGAATAAAATATTAAATAATAAATAATAATAAATAATAATAAAGATCTTTAGACTACAGAACATGTTATTTTTGTTTCCAAATAAAATCAACTTTTTTATATAATCAACTTGAAAGGGATGACCATAAACATTCCGGATAGAGATGACCATTTACTCCCAGGGTATTAAAAGTAAATAATGGACATGGGGACCTAATTCCCTTTTTGCTATGATATTTATACATTTCTGGTTTGGAACACTAGAAAGAAAAAAAGTGTGCCCCTGTTGCCTATAGTAACCAGTTAGGTTTCCCCATTTATTTTCGGTCATGCAATTACCACCATACACTGTCCTTTTCAACCTTTTCTATGGCTTAAATGAAGCAGAATCAGTGAAATTAAAGGGTGAACATATTTGACACTTTATCCAGTCATGGCCTTGGCTCGTGTGATTGTTGCTCTTAGCATAGCTTCTTAATGGCAACCACATGTTGTATGAGTCAAAATGCTGAGTATATCATTAGCACAGTGGGAGATGCCAGCATCACTATCCTGCACGCTAGCACCTTGGGATGTCTAAACCAGGTGGCAATCCCTAAAAATGTCAATTTTTGGTAGGTTGTAAACTCTAAAAATATTTGAGACACAAAGCAAACATCTAAATAGACAGAAAAGTCTTAAAGAAGACCCACATTAAAATGTAATAATAATAGGATTAAGGGGCATGTCCAGGCAAAACTTTTTTTTAGTTTTGGATAGTAGGAGGGAGGTTTACATTAGATGCAATTGTTAGAAATACTTCCTTTTACTAACCATCCCCACTGTTTCATCAGACGGGAAGTAAGAGAACATCAACACATACAGTAATAAATTATTTTATTTTTTTTATATATAAAATAGGGGAAGCCGAGCACCTGCCTTTGTCCATGTTACAGATTTCCCCTCACTTTGTCTAGTGAATCTAATGTCATTGCTCCAAAAGATTGATCCGTGGTGGGTAGTGTTTCAATGAGCGGTACAGGTGTGGCTGTTTTTGTTTTTTTGCTACCTGAATGGGGTTTTTGAATAGAAACACCATGCCACAACCTTAAACTTAGCATTTGGCTTGAGTTTGCATCATGACCCCATTTAGAACATAGGGATCCGTTTTGCTGCGATGCTAAGCAAAGCATCATGGCCATGGTATTTATACAACTCAATCTCTCACATGCGTGGGCTTGAAATAAGAATGATGCTCCCTCCTGTACTGCTCATCCTAATGGCTGGTCCATCCCAGTGAAGAAGAAAGGACAAAGTTGTGAAGACTCAGATCAGAATAATTCGGGGCAGGCTTCACTCTGTGCACAAAAGGCATAAATGCATCTTTTTAAAGTCCAACTCTGGGTTTTCCCATGCATTGGGGCTGTGTCAACAAACGGCGCTCCCACGCGATCCAGGAGTGGACTGTTCCTGATGTCCTCACATCCAGAAGCGGTCATGACATCAGGAACAGTCCACAAGACCGCTAGACCGCAGTGGGGGAAGGAGCCACAGGGACTGGTCTGGTGCGGGGAGGATCATAGGATTAGGTAAGTATGGTATATTTCTGCTCTCCTATCTCCTAGACAAAAACGAGCAGTTAACTCCTGCAGTGCAGGCACATTCCCACTGCAGGGGAGAACTTTATTTTTTATTTTCTAGCTTAAATATACTGGCATTTTTAACCATCTGGGTAGTTGCAGGTGGCAGGTGAAGTGAACAGCTGTACCATGCATTGGCAGAAACCCACGCATGCGTGTATGATGTATTTCCCAAATGCAGAACTTCTCATTTAGACCAACTATACATTCAGGTTTTCCGTCAATTTCCCATAGAAAGAATAGGGTAAACTGAAATATACCAGTAAAAGCATATTGTATTTCCCGGTACTCATACATTACTTTACTCCATCACATGCTGCCTTTGTAGTTATGGAATGGTGAGAAAGACACTTGAGAATGTAGTGGCATTTCCTGCATAGAGCTCAAGTTTGGAATGCTTTTCCCCTACTATTTTCCTATGTATTATTACGTAACAAATACAGGAAACCTTAAATCATCCCTCTAAACAATAATGGAATGACTATGTTTATTATATATAAAAAAAGGTTTATTAGTACTGTGTACCACAGGGAAGCGACATTTCTATTATAGAAAGTAAAATCAGATGACAGTCTCATGGGCCCATTTGTAAAAGCTTAAACAATATTTGATCCTTGGCTTTGTTTTATAGTATTGGGATAAAAGGTATCATTGCTTTATATGAGCCCCAGCTGCATGAAAACAGAACCTGTGTCAGTTCTGTATTGGATGTTTTATTACGTTATATGGTAATAGTGAACGGGGATTATGTCAATGTGTGGACGTTTTTCAAAAGGCATTTATGAAACTGTACTCCTCTAACCAAAGTTAATAGGCCCAATTAAATATGGTAAATTATTCCTTTAAAGCAATAAACAGATTATAAACAAAAAAGGAAAGAATAGAAGCAGAAAGTAGCCAAATAACTACAAATGTAATGTGATTGATAAGTCACATAACTGACGGTGTTGCTAATTTTTATTTGAGTTTTATTGTGCTCTGAGCAAGACAGCATTTATAAACTAAGGTTTGTAGTGGGTAGATGTAGTGGGGACAGTCTACCACGGCAAATGGCATACCCCGTTTGCCATGATAGACTAGTCAAAAGCTGGCTTAGAATCCTTTGGGTTTTTTGGAATGTACATAAATATGTGTACTGGTGAAAATAACGACAGTGTGTGTGCTTTGTGGTACTGGTGTCTAATCTGCTGCTCTTTGGTACTTACTGTGCAGCTCTCATGCCCCAACCTCCCATAGTCATTTTGTGAGGTGAGATGGAAGGAACCCTTTTGGGAGGGGAGGGATGCGGGCTGTGGAGGGAGATGTGTGCAGAGGTCAGAGCCGAGGAGAGGTGGAAATGAGATGTGGACATATCACACCGCTAAACCCTGCACTCTGTATATAGCGCACTCCTCAACCCTGCACTCTGTACACAGTGCTTGCCTGAACTCTGCACTCTGTATGTAGCTCACCCCTGAACTCTGCATTCTGTGTGTATGGTACCCCTGAAACTGCACTCTGTACAAAGCGCATCCCTGAACTCCACATGTAAGGTACTCCTGGCAATTTGGGCACACACACCGCTTGATGCGGTTCATCTGGGGGTGGGGATGTGGTTGAGTTCCTCCACCTATTCTCTGAGAAAAAAGCCCTGGATAAATGTATATAGATACAGATACAGCCGGCCTTTTCACAGTAACCATAATGCTGATGTGGCCCGCAATGAAATTGAGTTTGACACTCCTGATGTAGTGTGTTCTGGCTTGTAATAGGTCTGTAACAGCAGTGACCTATAGCAGTCTCTGCTTGTCTTAGTCTTTGACTGCCTCCTGAAGCATGTTCCTAGCCTCCAATCATGTCTATAGACTTTCTGAAGTCTTCTCCTGTAGCATACCCGCAGTCTTTGACCATCTGTTATAGTTTGTCCAGTAACATACTACATCTCCGACGATTTTCTGTAGCATTGCATACACTGATCACAGTTCAGCCCTTTAATATCAGGGGCTGCACTTGGGGTCCTCTCTATCAAGTAAGTTGACCACCACAGCTTTATGGTCTTCATTCTGGGTATCAAATGTACAGTAGCAGTCTCTAGTAACACGTCTTTCACTGTCTCCTGTAGCATGTTCCTAGTCTCCAATCAGGGTCATAGAATATCCAAAGTCTTCTACTGTAGCATACCCGCAGTTTCTGACAATCTACTATAGTTTGTCCAGTGACATAATATACCTCTAACATTTTCTGTAGCGTTACATATACTGATCCCCGAGTGTAGCCCTTTGATGAAATCAGGGACCATACTTGGGGCCCCCTATACTGGATAAGTTGACCACCACAGTTTTATAGTCTCTATTCTGGGTAACAAATGAGCAGTAGCACTTTCTAGCAGCATGTCCTCAGTCTTTAACTGTATCATGCAGCATGTTTCTAGTCTTCAACTATGCCCATAATCACATCTAAAGTCTTCACTTGTAGTATGCTCACAGTCTCTGAAACTTCACTATAGTTTGTCCAGTGATACTATACCGCTAACCATTTTCTGTAGCATTACATAAACTGATCCCCAAGTGAAGCCATTTGGTGATATCAGGAGCCACATTTGGAGTCCCCTCTATCACGTAAGTTGACCACCACAGCTTTATGGTTTTGATTCTGATTATCAAATGAGCAGTTATGCCCCTTACACGCGGTCGGAAATTCCGACCACAAAATCGGATTTTTTCCGACGGATTTTGTCCGACACTGGTGTTGCATACACACGGTCGGACAAAGTTGTCGGAAAATCCGATCATTCTGAACGTGGTAACGTTCGTTGCGTACGAAGGAACTACGTAGAGGCTATTAGCCAATAGCTTTGGTCTCATAATTTGATCTGAGCATGCGTGGCACTTAGTCCGTTGGAATTCTCTACACTTGATCGGAAAATGTCCGATCGGATTTTGTTGAAATTCCGATGGAAAAAGTCTGAAAAAGTCCGATGCATCCTACACACGGGCGGATTTTCCGACAACATGGTCCGATCGGACATTTTCCGTCAGAAATTCAGACCATGTGTACGGGGCATAACAGTCTCTGATAGTAATTCCTCAGTCTTTGACTATCTCCTGTGGCATGTTCCTAGTCTATAACCATGCCCATAGCATATCTGCTATGCAAGATTTCTCCTGTAGAATGCCCATGATCTCTAACTATGTACTATTTTTTTGTCCAGTGACATACTATACCTTGAACATTTTCTGTAACATTACACTGATCCTCAAGTGCAGCCCTTCGGTAATATCAGGGGCCAAACTTGGGGCACCCTATATCAAGTAAGTTGCCCACTTTATGGTCTTCATTCTGGGTATCAAAAGATGCTTAAAGGATACTGATGTCTTGAAGCATTTATTCTGAAATTTTAGTGTGGTTTTAGCTGTTCAATGTTGCACCTATTTTGCAGATCCTGTGGCATTCAAACATATTCCTGGAACAATCAGCTGATTTAATACCATCAATGTGTGATGGGTCTCTGTTGGAATGCTTCCTGTATAAGGTGCCCAAATCAGGTCACCTGGGATCTCATCAGAACTAGTTTGCTAAGGTTAGGAAAATAGTACAGGAACAAATTCCGAATCTGTAGGCTTGTTTATTGTGGTTATGGTGGTTATGTCCATAGGACGGAAACAGCAACCAATCAGATTATATTTTAACAAAGTTTTTTGGTTCTATATGAATTCTGTTTTATAGCTGTAGGTGTAGCTGTGTAGCATTTTGCAAGTGGCTCTTGAACTGTATACTCCTACTGCAGTGAAGGAAACAAATTGTCAGTGTGCTTTGCTTCACTTTTTCAGGAATAACTTCATAGCAATCCCCTGCCATGCACAGTTCCAAAACAGTTCATTGTGAAATGAAACAAATTATTCTAAATCATTTTGTGGCCTTGGCTCTCTGCAGCCTCGGGAGTGGAGGTGATGGAAACAGATAAATGAAGCGTTACTTGCAATATGTGTCTTTTCTGCCAAAACTACTATGTCAAAAAATAAAAGCACATGTAAAAGGGAGATGTTTTCTGAGTCAGTGAGCTCCGGTTATTTATGTTTTGTTGACGTTTTAAAAGATGAAATTGGCAAAAAACCATTGTGGGATCACAGCCATAAAATATGGACAATTCATCCTCAGTAAATTACATTCAATTTGTTTGCCTAGCTCTTGTAGCATGGAGTGCTGGTAGCTAAATGATGATACAGATGTGTTCATTTATTTCAGCAGGATGGTATGTTTAGTGGATTATTATACAGTATATAACTTCTGAGACTATGAAAATAACACAGGAGCCTAAAGCAGCACATAAAGTGCTACCCATTTAAACCTGGCGATAGACTTCACCTCCAATAATAAACCCTACACCTTCATTCAATTTGAATAATTTAAAATGTACTCAATGTACTTGAATATTAAAGATATTAAATGCCCCATGTTTATGAAAATTAACTGCACTGTAAAAGTCTATAATTTGCTAAAGTCCAAAGGCATCGTCACACAAAACTGAACAACATGAAATGCCGCTCTTCATGTAATATTTGCATTAGCGTTTTGTTAGCAAAACTATTCTCCCACCAAATCTTATGGCTCAAAAATGCTGATAAACGCAGAATAGCCATGTTTTTCAGCTTTTATCAGAGTAAAGCCTCGTACACACGATCAGATTTTCTGCCAACAAAACCGTGGACTTTTGTCCGAAGGGCGTTGGCCCCAAACTTGTCTTGCATACACACGGCACACAATTGTTGGCCAACAATCACAAACGTAGTGACGTACTACATGGTTTTTCAGCTCTTTAGCGCCACCCTTTGGGCTCCTTTTGCTAATTTCGTGTTAGTAGAAGTTTGGTGAGTGTTGATTTGCGCTTTTCTTTTCGTGCTTTTCATTTAGCGCTTTTCAGTTCGCTCTTTTCATTTCGTGCTTTTCAGTTCGTTTCTGAACGCCCGTTCGGCAACCAGACATGTTGCGTAATCGGAGGAGATAACTTGTTATTTATTATTGGCCTTGGAGTTATTGCTTTGACATCATTTTTTTGGTTGAATAATGATTTGATTTGGTATATTTTCTATATTTTTGGATGCATAGAATGCACTTTTTGCTTAAGTTCTATTGGCAGATAGCATGTCTAATTTTATTTGTTTTCTTTTTTTAATGCACAATAAAAAAATTGTGGAGAATAATACTTGGCTATGTGTTTTACTTCAAATGACAGTTTGGGAGTAGGCAGTTACATTTAAAAAAAATACAATGTAAAATTGACAAGGGACACCAACATAGTTGTATCTTTGATCTTAAAAACTACAGGATAATGGTGTTGTGGTCACTTGCCCAAATAAAAATAAAAAAAGCATAATAATATTATTCTTGATATCACTAGAAAAAAGAAAAGCCTTTGAAAATGAATTAGCAATAACTCATCAGTATCACCAGCAAAGCAGCTTCATTGTTATCCCATTAAAGAAGAAGAGAATGCACTGCATTTGGAGATTTCATAATTTGCCACATTACAAATGTTAATTCTCCATTACGAATGCTAGTTTTACAAGACCGACCGCTTCCGGCTCGTCCTTGCTTTTGAGCATGCGTGTTTGTACTTGTTTGGACTTGTGTACACACGCTCGGAAAACCCAACAACCGACATTTGTTTGCGGAAAATTTTAAAACATGCTATCCAACATTTATCCGTGGAAAATCCGACAATTGTCCGATGGAGCATACACACGGTCAAATTTTCCGCCAACAGCCTGTCATCACACATTTCCCATCGGAAAGTCTGATCGTGTGTACGAGGCTTAATAGTGTTTTACAGCTGAAAAACTCTGTTTAACCTTTTCACTGCCAGAGCCGTTTTTGCGTTTTCTGCACACATGTTTAAAAAATCATTATAGCTTTAAAGATGATGTAAAACCCCCAAACATTATATATTTTATGAAAGCAGACACCCTAGAGAATAAAATAGTGGTAGCTCCAATTTTTATGTCAAACCCTATTACAGCAAAGGTAAAATTTCAGAAAAAAAAACACACTAAAGTGAATTTTAGGGCAAACAAACGCAATAAATTACCCAAATCTAAAAGACAAGGTTGCGCAAGTAAATAGATAACCAACATGCCAAACATTACATTTGGCCAAGACACTCATAGACATTGCTGGACAAAGATAGCGCTCTGGTAAGTATTAGGGGACCGAGGGGGGCTGTTGCACACAGAAGGCTTTTTATCTTAATGCATTATGATAAAAAACCTTTAAAAAACTTTTAAAAAACCTAAAAAAGACTTTACAACCCCTTTAAAGCTGTTAAAGATATATAAACATATACACATATGTGTGTAGCGCCCACCCCATTTAGGTGGGCGTTAAATAGGTTTAGATAGGTAGTGTTAGGTCAATTTGGCCAGGGCCTTGCATTTTTTTAGGCCTGGTTGTTTGTTTTGGGAGAGAGGAGTGACAGAATAGAGGGGTGTGTGGCCATCTATACTCTAACCCAGAGAGATCCTCTTTACCTTCCATTGTAAATGTTCTGGAAGGGAGGCGAACTTGGAACTGGAGTGGCAGGCAACTTGTATGGAGAGCTCTGGACCAATCATTAATTTGTATTGGCAGGGGCAGGACTCGCATATAAGCTGGGGGTCACATGCTTCCTGGAGAGGAGTTGGGAGAAAAGGAGTCGGAAAGATGTAGCGAGTATGGAGCAGGCTTGAAGGCCTGGGGGTTCAGAGACCCCAGCGCTGGATAGCAGGAGTGGGCTTGAAAGAGGGGCATTGGTCGGTTCACAAAAGGAAAGTACATTGGGACAGAATCAGGAACCAGATTATTAGAGGCAACTCATATCCTCTAATTGCAATGCAACATTCTCCAAGCAAGTAATAACGTTTTCTAAATTTTAATGGACTGTCTGCTGTTTGTGAAATTTGTGCATGGGGTGGAGGAACGGAACCAGTTAACAGAAAGGTATGAACACACTTGGCACCTCCCAAGGGAGTAGTGCGCTACATATTTATATATATATATATATATATATATATATATACTGAGCAAAATTATAAACGCAACACTTTTGTGTTTGCCCCTATTTATTATGAGCTGAACTTAAAGATCTATGACTTTTTCTATGTAGACAAACGGCCTACTTCTCTTAAATATTGTTCACAAATCTGTCTAAGCCCCCTTTCACACTTATACGACTTGTCCCACAATTTTTGACTACAAAATCGCATGACAAGTCATTCTCCATGATTTTGAATGACTATCAATTATATTGGCACCACTTTAAGTTGTGCCAACTTCAAAGTAGTTCATGCACTACTTTTTTTCTGAAGTCGGATCAAAGTCGGATTCCGTATTAACTGATCTGACTTTGGCATGCAACTTGTGCATAAAGGGGAGCTCCACGGCAATTTTTAAAAACCGGCATGAGTTCCCCCTTCATGAGCATACCAGGCCCTTCAGTCTGGTATGGATTTTAAGGAGAAACCCACGCTGAAAATGCGGCGTGGGGTCCCCCCCAAAATCCATACCAGACCCTTATCTGGGCACCAGCCTGGCCGGTCAGGAAATGGGGTGGGGGACGAACGAATGCCCCCCCCCCTCCTGAGCCGTACCAGGCCGCATGCCCTCAACATAGGGGGTGGGTGCTTTGGGGCATGTTGATGAGGACAAGGGCCCCTTCCCGACAACCGTGGCCATCTGTTGTCGGGGTCTGCGGGCAGGGGGCTTATCGGAATCTGGGAGCTCCCAGATCCCGGCCCCCCACAATATGTGAATGAGTATGGGGGGAAAAAAGTGTCAATAAAAAAGTGTCAATAAAAAAAACACACTAGACAGGTTTTTTATTAGGCAGCTCCGGGGGTCTTTTCCGACTTCTCTGCTCTCTTCTCCCGCTCTCTGACTCTTTTCCCGCTCTCCAGTGCCTTCTGCCGGGCTCTTCCGCTATCTTCTTCCAGCTCTTTTACTAGCATTAGCCGGTCTTCTCCATCGTCGTCTTATTCCCTCTTCTCTTCTTCCAATGTTAACACAACGCTCTCTCCCACTGTAATGCAGTGTGTGCGCTGCGCAATGATTCATATAAGCATGGGGCGTGGTCACCCGGTGATGTCACCCGTGACCCCGCCCCTTTAGGACATCACAGCCCGGGGCATGATGGGACTCAGCTCATGAATGCTGTTTAAAAAAAAAAAATAATAATTTGGTGTGGAGTTCCCTCTAATTATTTGGTAATCAAAGTTGCGTCCCTGCTCATTGAAGTCGTCCTTTAAGTCGTGGGGTAAAGTCGGATCCACAGTCGTATGACTGTCTTGGCAAAATCGCGCGACTTTGGAGTAGCACAAGTGTGAAAGGGGCCTAAATCTGTGTTAGTGAGCACTTCTCCTTTGCTGAGATAATCCATCCACCTCACAGGTGTGGCATATCAAGATGCTGATTAGACAGCATGATTATTGCACAGGTGTACCTTAGGCTGGCCACACTAAAATTACTATTGCTATCTGCAATGTTTTTGTAACTACTACAATAACAAACAACTGCTTTAATGTTATCACTGCTATAACTACTACAAATATTGATGATGGCAATAGCTCTTATTGGTACTATTAATAGTGGCAATAATCTATGCAATAGTGTTTTAACTAGTTGTGGACACTGGACATATGCAACCAAAAAAGTAAATCCAAGTATACAGGGCATGTGTGGTTCACCCAGTTCTCAAGCCTACTTCTACCTCAAACACTTGCAATTGTCAAAATGGCAAATGGGAGTTGCTGTGTAAATTGAGCACCTGTAATAGTGCTGCTGTCACAAAATGGACCATTTAACACTGCTCAGATATTAGATAGGCAGAAATAAAAAATCATTGTGACTTTTGTATTTACTCATACTGTTTTATTCATTTTCAAGTCAAAGAAAGATGTCTTCAATTTGCATATGATTTCTGTTAAAGTAACTTGTCCCCTAATCAACCCTAATAAACTTCCCTTCTCCATTGAATGTAAACGTCCCTTCTCCATTGAATGTGATCCATTGAATGTGATTCTGGATTTTTTTTTTCTATATTTTTTATTTTACTAACCATTAATATTTAAACTTTTTTTCATTTTTATCAATTTTGTTTATTGACTTTTGAATTGCATTAAAAAAGTACAAAATAAAAAAAATAAAAAAAACTTTACTTAGTTTGTAAATAACTTTGCAATGTTTCATACCAGAATTATAATTTTAGTGCCATTTAAGGACAAACTATAAAAATAAAATGTATACTTTTTATCTGCAGCAACACATTTTTATAAGCTAATACTAATCAAAGTAGTTTTGTTTTGTTACATTTTATATATGTGGGAAACACCGCGCTACTAAAACTATACAATGTGAAAAGCCGCTAACAAACAAAACAAACAAAGTAAAAAAACATGCAAATCCAAAAATTGTAGCGCTAATACATGCACATAATAAGAGTGTATGTTACAACATTCTAAAAATAAACATAACCAATGTGGAACAAAAATATCAATATTATTACTGGAAATGACCCCAGTAATAACTGGAATACAATATAAAGTTCGTGTGAGTGGTAACACCAACGGATAAGTCCCTCTGGTCAGCTCAAAGATGAAGGAACAAAGATAAAGCAAACTTGACTGATGTCACTGTAAGGTGTATATACTCTTACCGGAAGTGTTGGATGTGGGTACCGTACGGCATCCACATCAGACAGGCTTAAAGGTAGGATGTCTTGCATCTATGGGTCAGGGGAAGACCACCGCGAACTGGAACCAGAACAGCTTCCAAGGCAGGCCACTGGATCCGTCAGCAGTCACAGCACATAGTAGACATCTAGGCATCCGATGATCAAGGGGATGATCCCAGGGACCGGGAAAACGGGGTAAAAAATGGAGACAACTCCGATAGTGCAGGTCAAACGGATATGAATTTATTCACATATTCATGTGACAAATATAAAAATGAATAAAATCTCGAGAAAGTATAAAATAAAAAATGAGTCGGCAATATGAGGGGTGTGAGACAGCAGGCCCGACGCGTTTCGACTCTATCGGTCGTCTACAGGGGCATATACAGAGATATGCCCCTGTAGACGACCGATAGAGTCGAAACGCGTCGGGCATGCTGTCTCACACCCCTCATATTGCCGACTCATTTTTTATTTTATACTTTCTCGAGATTTTATTAATTTTTATATTTGTCACATGAATATGTGAATAAATTCATATCCGTTTGACCTGCACTATCGGAGTTGTCTCCATTTTTTACCCCGTTTTCCCGGTCCCTGGGATCATCCCCTTGATCATCGGATGCCTAGATGTCTACTATGTGCTGTGACTGCTGACGGATCCAGTGGCCTGCCTTGGAAGCTGTTCTGGTTCCAGTTCGCGGTGGTCTTCCCCTGACCCATAGATGCAAGACATCCTACCTTTAAGCCTGTCTGATGTGGATGCCGTACGGTACCCACATCCAACACTTCCGGTAAGAGTATATACGCCTTACAGTGACATCAGTCAAGTTTGCTTTATCTTTGTTCCTTCATCTTTGAGCTGACCAGAGGGACTTATCCGTTGGTGTTACCACTCACACGAACTTTATATTGTATTCCAGTTATTACTGGGGTCATTTCCAGTAATAATATTGATATTTTTGTTCCACATTGGTTATGTTTATTTTTAGAATGTTGTAACATACACTCTTATTATGTGCATGTATTAGCGCTACAATTTTTGTTACATTTTATGCTGATGGATTGAACAGATAACATTTTTTTTTCTAAGACTTTATCACCGAATAAAAAGGCCCATAGCAGAAATGTAAAAATTGTTCTGGTCCATAGCGTGTGTGAGAGCCAAAGTGTTTAAAAAATTTAAATGGCAATACAATTACACTTAGTGCTTTGTAAATAAAAAGATGTATTCAAAAAGATAATTTATTGATCTTCTTTCTTTGGTAAAAGAAAGCACATGGACATGTGAAAACAAAACACATCCAAGAAATGTTCCTTTTATAGCTATTTTATAGACCATATGTCAGTGGAACACCTTATAAAAGCCGATGACAAAGGTCAGAGGTTTGAGTCAACATGCAGTTCTCCTTCACATGTTATGGTGGCAGGATTTGCACGTAGTCTGCAATTAGAAGCTTGTGCTTTCATGAGCTTCAGAGAGATTACACATGGCCTGTATTGCCATAAAACCTTATGGGAGAGACTTGATCTCCAAGTGACCCAGCCCTATTCTGCACAAATGGAGGGAAAGGGAAACTACAGACTGTAAACTTCTCCTTCCAACCAGCCTTTCATGTTACAGCCATGGCCTTTAAATATAAAGTTTCCAAAAGAAGAAATATCTATGTTGGTCAAAGCAAACTGTTTGCTCTTCATGTCCCAGTTGAGTGTTTTTATTCTCTAATAAGATGATGTACTGTACATTCTTAATTTAAAGGTGAAAACCTGCTAGCCCTGTATATTGCTTCACAAATGCTTGACAAATACTGGCTATACTCTATATGGGTTTATTTATTTAATATATTTCTTTTAAATCGAACTGCTTGCAAAACAGACACTGAAACATGTCACTTTAATTCTGTAAATAAATATAGATTTTTTTGGGGTGACAGTTATGCCTTGTACACAAGATAGAATTTTCCGATGGAAAATGTGTGCTAGGACCTTGTTGTCGGAAATTCCGACAGTGTGTAGGCTCCATCACACATTTTCCATAGGAATTTCCGTCACAAAATATTTGAGATCTGGTTCTCAAATTTTCCGACAACAAAATCCTTTGGAAATTTGGACGCACAAAGTGCCACGCATGCTCAGAATCAAGCAGAAGAGCAGCACTGGCTATTGAACTTATTTTTTCTCGGCTCATCGTACGTGTTGTACGTCACCGCGTTCTTGACGTTCGGAATTTCCAACCAACTTTGTGTGACCTTGTGTATGCAAGACAAGTTTGAGCCAACATCCATCAGAAAAAAATCCCATGGATTTTGTTGTCGGAAAATCCTATCATGTGTATAGGGCATAACTGTATGTTATCATTCCCCATCTACAAATTCAGATAAATGATCTTCACTCAAGCAGTTTACCATAAAAAGGGAAAAAAAATGTGCCTGCAAAGAAGACCAGATCAGAATAATTTTCTTTGCTTTTCAAAATGTAGCATGCATAAATAATTATTTTAATAAATAAAAATCAATCAATCATATAAAAGCCTACAGAGGGAAAATTACTGAAACACAGCAGATAATGTGCTCATTCTCCAGCATCACAACTTTGTCAGCTTTCTGGCCTGGAACAAGTGTGCAAGTCAAGGATTCCACTTCCCCGGGGGTGCATACATATTCCAAGCCACTCCTATTCTAATGTCTTGTCCTGACGTCACAGGGACAAAACATAAGAGTAACATTTCCCAAGTTGACGGCAAAAAAATTCTAACAAATATTCAAATCATTCCCCACACTATTCCAGATTTAAATAAAAGGCCAATGGGTTTAAAATGTTGTTATTTGTATACTTTATAGTTATATAAGCACAGAAGCATCGTAATGGGTGCATCATAATAGGGTACTACATTCAACAAGTTTTCAACCAACCAGAAATATCTACTGCCCCTCGGTTTGCACTTTCAAGCACCTATGGGAGAATCTACAATGCCAAAATACCTCTGTAGGTATAAATATGTAATCCTCTTGGGGCTGGGAGGTGTAAGGAGCTTCCTCTGATTTGCCCCTTTGGAAGTGGTCTTCCATGGGTGCCATAAAAAACCACTAGGACTTTGGGCAGTGGTACATCATTGAGTTTTTTACTGGCCTCCAAGTCTCCAATAGTCTCCAAGTAGAACTATGGACAAACTATAAATTACATATGAGATGTGGACTGTCAATTCCAGTAAGACTAACACATTTTCCCTTTGAAACTCTGTAAATACCAGTTGATCCATTGGACTTTCTTTGAGAAGATGACACTGCTTTTTCTTTAGCGGTAAACTCACTGCATGGTGGCCACCCTTGCTGCTGCTGTAGCTTCTTAGATGTTGGCACCATTGATAGTCCTATTAGTGAACAGCCTTGACTAGCTCTGCCCACGTCCCTTTAAATTAACAGCACATTACTCAATCTGCAGTAGCTTAGAGAAAAGACATAAAAAGCTCTACTCTGCCCTTCCCACTCCCACTGGCACTGTCATGGCATAGCAGAATTTCAGATTCCCACCTGGAATTACCATTAAAACAGGTGAAGTTCATATCTAAAACATTTAACATACCAACTAGCCTTGAAGATGCCTGTTTATCATTCGAAGGGGAAAAACTAGAGGCTTTATATGGACTTTAATCTAAGTTAAAGAACATCCCTAAGAATGATTCACTTTGGCAGATCGCCACTAGGAACAGAGACCTGGAATTCTGCTGTCTTGGGTTATCCCAGACTCTGGATTCTCCACCGCTGTCCTAAAATCCCTGGAGTGGAATGTTAGTGACTTTGACACAGATACCTTCTCTGAGCTCTACTTTTTATTAATAAAGATCAAGAGAAGTTAAGGTTGGATTTAGTAATACATTACATAAATAGACATCTGGCATTGAATAAATGTAAGAAGACAGCAGATGATGTTTAACAAAATGGAGGATGAAGAAAGATAAATCCAGGTATTATTTGCACACTGTTTCCATTTCCTTGGCTTAATTGACATCCCTCAGAGTCCATCTAAAAGGGAGCTAAAAGTTTCTTTGTATGTTGAACACGTTTCCTAAAATTCCTCTGGAGCTTTCAGTGGAAAAATCCAAGTTTTGGAAAACAATCAGAACCGTAAAATTCAATCTTTCATTTTAATAACTGCTGTATAAATTCCTCTAAACACAGCATCAGATGTGGGACAGAAATTAAATGGTCCGAAACAAACAGGGGAATAACTTTAAAACCCATTGTGGCTGCAGGATCTTTCCACGAGACATAAATGCATGACCTCAATTCTATGTTAATAAACGTTTTTAG
The DNA here is from genome assembly GCA_028564925.1 of Lithobates sylvaticus. Classification (NCBI taxonomy): domain Eukaryota; kingdom Metazoa; phylum Chordata; class Amphibia; order Anura; family Ranidae; genus Lithobates; species Lithobates sylvaticus. Next base: position 112,836,865 of record CM053037.1, on the reverse strand, counting down.
GCTAGGATGAGAATAATTGTTTAAAAAAAAAGTCAGAAAAAGTCCCAAAATATCTGTGGGAAATGAAATGGAAAGTAAAATACTACTCAGGTAACCCGACACAAATATATTTATTATTATTTCAAGATTTATTTAAAATTCCATAATACAAAAAAATGGTGGTTTAAAAAAAAGTAATATGAACATCAATCTTTTGGCTGTTATACAACCATGCAGAGCAATTATTGGACCCGACGGCTTCCCATACCATTACAAAACAGGAAGCGAGAGGATGGTCACCATGTGAAATTAAAAATAGTTTTTACTAGATATGCACTTAAAACTGTATGTTGATATTCATCAAATTCTATATTATTATCCCTAAATATTTATGAAGAAGCAGCTGAGGTTGATACATATACCCCTGTTGGTAATCTGCTAAGGCTCCATGCATACTGAAGCTCATAAACGGAAGTTTTTTGGAGTTTGGGCATTTTTTTTAACAGCCCATAAACTCCCCTCTATGTTATCCTATGTGTCCATGCACACATGGAAGTTTTTGAACTTTTATCAGCAGTGGAGTTTATGGGCTGTTTTCTGAACGCCATAAAATCGCATTCAGGAGTCGTTTTTTCTGACCACAAAAAATGCCAATAAACGCTGATAGACGTCAATAAACACTCAACAACGTGGCTCACCAGCATTTAAAGTTTTTGATCCATCGAAAAAAAAAACGCAAAGAAAAGCGGATGCGGAAAAACGCAAAAAACGCTAGTAAACGCTATTGCAAAAATGTTAAAAAACTTTGAAAACTCACTGCAAAGCTACTGGTGTTTTAATAATGTTATTTTAACGTCCAGTGTGCATGGAGCTTAACCTCCCTGGCGGTATGATTATTTCTAATTTTAGATGCTGAAAGCGGTACAATTATTTTGCATGGAAATTTGGCGTTTTTATATTGTAGGCCTGCAATTCTTAGGAATAACTCACTTAAATCTGTTCAAACCAGAGTCTAGTAGACATCCCGGGTATGATAAAGTTTGAAACACAAAATCATAAATTATAATATAATAAATAACTATAACAAATAATAATAAAAAATGTTCAATAATGTAATCAAATCAAAAACACAGAAATTTGCTCAGTTGCAGAATTGTCGCTGTCATTAATTTATTATCGCTGTTTTCTAGCTGGTCTAAAACCACTTTAGACATAAAGGGACACTTTTTGGTTGCTATGGACAATCTCCAAATTCCAGGCAGAAAAAAAAAGTGCATGTAGGGGACTGGACAGACCACTAGGGACAAAGGGGATGTGTATTTTTTTTTTATACAGTACTGTATTCTGTAAGATTACAGTATACTGTATGTGTATTGTGGGTTTTTACTTTTTTGAATTTAGCGCCGAACTCCACTCCCGTGCGTCACAACGTCGCAAGGAACGGAGCTCAGATTTACTGTGTGACTCGAGCGGAGGAGACATCGCAGGATCCATGGGACAAAGGTAATTAATTTCCCCTGTATCCTGCAATGCGATCCCGAGTCTGGCTCTGGGTTACCGGTAATGGTACTGAAATTCCACCCCGAGCCAGACTCGGGAATACCGCCAGGGAGGTTAAAGCTGGCCGTAGATGGATCGAAATTTGGTTGGTTCAGTAGCGACCGGCTTAATTTTAATCCATGTATGGCCTCTACCACTCGACAGAATTCAAATTTAACTACTGACTTCCGTCGAGCGACATTCCGTTGAATGTTGGCAAAAATTGATCAGTGGCTGCAGCCAACTGGAGAGTCCAGCTATCAGAATACAATGTCCTGATGTTTTCAGGATTTCCCTCAGATGAAACGGCTGTGGTAATTACTAAGGCAGTGAAACTGATCAAAGCACCTGTGCAAAAAAATAATGAAAAGCCTGAAAACATGACCTGTTGGGGGTGCTTGAGGACTGGAGTTGAGGAACATTGATATACTCCACACTGCTCCTTCATATGAACTGATTTGTAAGCTATACGTGGGGGTTATTTGATAAAGGCAAATCCACTTTGCACTACAAGTGCATTTGGAAGTGCAGTCGCTGTAGATCTGGGGGGGACATGCTAGGAAAATAAAAAAACATAATTTTAGCTTGCACATGATTGGATGATAAAATCAACAGAGCTTCCCCTCATTTCAGATTTCTCATTTCTACCCCTCAGATTTACAGCAACTGCACTTCCAAGTGCACTTGTAGTACAGAGTGAATTTGCCTTTAGTAAATTATCCTCATAGTCTATAGTGTAGTGTAGACATCATCTGCTGTCTTTTATGTTGGTTGAACTGGATGGACTAGTGTCTTTTTTCAACCTGATTAACTATGTAACACTGTGCTACAGGTTAGACACTCCATACTTCCTCCACTTCATTATCCACTTCAGCCCCGGAAGAATTTACCCCCTTCCTGACCAGAGCACTTTTTGCGATAAGGCACTGCGTCGCTTTAACCGTAAATTGTGCGATTGTGCGACATTATACCCAAACAAAAATGTCCTTTTTTTCCCACAAATAGAGCTTTCTTTTGGTGGTATTTGATTGCCTCTACGGTTTTTATTTTTTGCGCTATAAACAAAAAAAGAGCGACAATTTTGAAAAAAAAAACACAATTTTTTACTTTTTGCTATAATAATTTAAAAAAAAAATTTTGGTAAAAAAAAAAAAAAAAAATCGCAATAAGCGTATATTGATTGGTTTACGCAAAAGTTATATCGCCTACAAAATATGGGATAGATTTATAGCATTTTTATTATTTTTTTTTTACTAGTAATGGTGGCGATCTGCGATTTTTATCAGGACTGCAACATTATGGCGGACACATCGGACAATTTTGACACATTTTTGGGACCATTGTCATTTATACAGCGATCAGTGCAATAAAAATGCATTGATTGCTGTAAAAATGTCACTGGCAGTGAAGGAGTTAACAATAGGGGACGATTAAGGGGTTAACTGTGTTCTCTGTGTGTGTTTCTAACTGAAGGGGGGAGGGGACTGTCCGGGGGAGATAACAGATCACTGTTCATACTTTGTATGAACAGACGATCTATCACTTCTCCCCTCAGAGAACTGGGATCTCTGTGTTTACACACAGAGCTCCCGTTTCTTGCTGTGTTACGAGCGATCGCGGGAGCCCGCGGCACTCGCATCGGCTCCGGGGGTGAGCAGCAGGCATGCGCCCCTAGTGTCCGCCTTTGGAGCCAACATACGTAACATGATGGTGATTCGCCTGCCCGTGCCATTCTGCCGCAGTACAACTGCGACGGCTGGTCAGCAAGCGGTTATACTGCACTTTATATGCTCTATACTATTAGATACTTCACACTTGTCAACTATATACACTTTGTTGTACACTGTATCCTCCATGCTTCCCAGCTGAATACACTGTGCTGTACATGATATGCTCCACACTGCTAGGCTCATTGCACTGTTTCTTATGTACTTTATATACTTCCCACTGATCAGTTGTATTCACTGTACTATATATTATATACTCAAAGGTTTTACATGTAAACCATGTGTTGTACGTTATACCAATCGGCCATAACATTATGACCACCCACCATAACATGACCACCTGCCTATTATGTCTTCCTTGTGCCATTAAAACAGCCAGGCATGGATGCCAGTAGACCTCTGAAGGCATGCTGGTCACTGCCATCTCTTCCCCAGGTAAGCAACGCACATGAACCCAGCCATCCACATGGTGTAAAACAAAACATGATTCATCAGACTAGGCCACCTTCTTCCATTGCTCTGTGGTCCAGTTCTGATGCTCATGTGCCCATTGTAGGCTCTTTTGGCTGAGGACACAGGTCAACATGGGCACCCTGACCGGTCTGTGCAGCCACATACACAACAAACTGCACTTCACTGTGCACTCTGATATCTTTCTATTGGAACCAGCCTTAACTTTTTCAGCAATGTAAGCTACAGTAGCTCTTATAATCGATCAGACTACGTGGACCACGTGCATCAATGAGTCTTGGTCAATGGCCCTGTTGCTGGTTCACCAGTTTTTCTTCTTTGGACCACTTTTGGTCAGTCCTGACTCCTGCAGACCGGGAACATCTCACAAGAGCGGCTATTTTGGAGTTGCTGTGTCGTCTAGCCATTACACCTAGGCCCGTGTCAATGTCGCTAAAATCCTTACACTTGCCTGTTTTTTCTGCTTTCAACACATCAACTTCAGGGACAACATTTTCACTTGCTGCTTAATATATCCCACCCACTTCCAGATGCCATTGTAAAGAAATAATCAATGTTATTAATTTTACCTGTCAGTTGTCATAATGTTATGGCTGATCAGTGTATATATTCTGGTGACCTGGGAGGCCCTAAGGGCTTCCCTTAATTTGCAGGGATTTCCTCTCACTTCCTATATTGGCAATGGGAAGTGAAGGGAAATCTCCCCAATGTGACACAGATGGAAAAAAAAAAAACTGAGGGGCTTTATAACCCTATCTTACTCTATCCAAAAGTAAAAAAGTTTTGCTTATAGTTCTACAATAAAGTGACAAAAATGAAAGTAAAACGTACACCCTTTCCTATATTATTTGGCAGCATTTAACAGGGTGGAAGAGGATTTGAGTACTGACTCTACTAGAAAAATAATATTGGGTGTATTGAGAGGTAAAAGGTTGATAGACAGTTTGGAAGCCGGTGAATTTAAAATAGTTAGATATGATCGATAGGATATGGAATAAGATTAAATCTTATTGTGATTACAAGGGGTATACTAATTATACTCAAATATTTTCGAATTTTAATTACCCTGAAATATTAAAATTACATGGATTTGACCAATGGTTGATACGAGGACTTGAGTATATTCTGCAGTTATATCATTGCCAGCTTCTGAAGGGTTTTCATACTTTACAATAGAAATTTGGCCCACCAAGTGCTTTTTCAGTATTTGCAGCTCAGACACGCAATTCAAACACAGTCTACATGAAAATGGGTACATACGATGTGGAGGTGCCCCAAACTGGTCAGGTATTGGACACTGGTTTTAGACACAATTGATAAGGTATTCAGAAATTGTATCCCGAGGTATGTGTTTTGGGGTGGCTGGATAGAGAGCTCTACCCATCACAGGTTTGCGCGCCGATTATTCGCCTGTTTATAGCGCAAAAACTTATTGCGCAGAGATGGATATCCTAGATTCCCCCAACTCACTCCCTATGGGTTAAGGCAGTTTATCAAAGTTTTACAAAAAGAACATATGGTATAGCAACATCCCAGATGAATGTATAAAAGTAAGGGATAATTGGCTGAACACTCTAGAAGTGGTCCCTATAATTTGCTACAGAAAGATTGATAGCTATCAGATAAACAAAAGGCATATCAGTATTTATTTGAATAAAGTTTAAAATTAAATTTAGGTCAAAAATGGTGATGTAGTCACAGGTGTAATTGGTTGGGAGAGATAGCAATAATTATTATAATTAGAGAACTGAGGGAATGCTTATATGTAGTGAATTATTATGCATGTATTTTTTAAATTTCGGCTGGAGACTGTTGTCTTTTTTTTTTTTTTTTTTTTTTTTGTAAAATGTCTTATTTGTAGTTGTATAAAGAGTATTAAAAAGAAAACGTACACCCAATAACCTGTTGTGGGTTACTGAGATCCCTAGTACAAGAAACTTATTATAAAATGCAAGAAACTTCAAAACGTATGCATAGGTAATTTAAAAAAAAATATATCTTTTACCTAGGCCAGTGAATATTTATTCGAACACTTAGTTATGTAGAGAAGAATTTCTCATGTTTTAAAAATCCCTTTGCATGTGACTGGGTGTTAAGCGTGGACTTAAAAAAATAATCCTTTAGTAGATCACCTCCACAATGTTCTACAAAAAAACAACTAAGCTACACTAACAATTTTTCTTTTAAGTACATTGGATACTGGCTAACCATACTATTATTTTAAAAAATGTAGATATATAGGTTTTTGCTCTTGTAAGGACCTGACCAAAAAAAAAAACACTTTACCAGCCTATAAAAGTGCATTTTTTTTCTTAACAAATGTAACTAAAGTAAAAACTAAAGTACCTGGGTAACCACTGGGTTGAACGGAAAAAAAAACAAAAAACTCCCAGCTAAAGTGGGAGCCACTGCACTAACAATACGATGTTAGTACAGCAATATCCCCTGCTGTTCTATTGTGTTCTGACAGAGGGATGACCCCCCTCACCAGAACACTCTGCTCAGCGCTCTCAACCAATGACAGAACACTTCGCTCAGCGCTCTCAACCAATGACGGAGGGTGTTGACCGGGAGCTGGTCGGCAGACCGTTTTCGGTCAAGAACATCTGGCTTCTGTCAGACCGGCTGCCATACACACGAGCCGAATCTCAGACAGTTTCTATTGAACTGGCCGATGTCGCCTGACATTCGGGCCGTGTGTACTGGGCTTTAGACTGGCTCACCTGCATTGAATCTTTAGTGAATGCTATATTCACAGCTCTTTAAATATATCCCTTAGTTATTATAAACAAATAAAGATAGGTGAACCCTCCTAGGAGCCGGTGACGTCACGTCCGGTGTTTTCTTATACTGGACGTGCAGCGAGGAGGAGAGCTGCTTGCAATACTGAACGTTCAATATGCGTTATTACTAAGAAAATGTGAGTGAATATTCCTTACTAGAGTAGAAAGTAATGAATATATAGCAATCTTGTTGTCTTATTTATTTTGAGATTAAATTTAATTTGGAAGAACATATTACCTTTGGAGAACCACAGACAAATCTCTGTACCCAGAATCGGAATACATATAATATGATCCTAGTGAAGATCCCTGTTTGAAAGTGATATCTGACCTAAGGGGATTTATGTTTGGAAGGTGAGCAGCAAATTCACACTGAGGTGGTGGTGACTTTTTCGGCTGTATTTTTCTTTACTTCACTATATATATATATATTTTTTTTTGTATCATCTGTTTTCACAGAGGAAGGAATATTTTTTAAAACATAATTTTGAAGTCTTTTTAGGAATCCTATGCTTATGAACATTTCTTTTTATGTGTTTGCGGTATTATGCACTGTGTAATGTTACTAAGTTGGTTTTAGTGCACTATTAATTGGATTTAATACTACTGGTTTAGTCACTATAAGAGTAGGGATGTATAGTCTGTAAATACAATTAAAAAAAAAGTTAAAAAACAAACATATATATATATATATATATATATATATATATATATATATATATATATATAATAAATAAATAAAAAATGGGGAAGACACGATGGACCACTTGGCCCTTTTTTTTGGTGTCGCTCTTCAATGTTTCTATGTGTTCACTTTCAATATCAAACCATGTGCAAGCGAAAGAATAGGAATTGCATTGAGTATTGTTGCTCACTGTCATTTGTCCTGATCAATTTCAGTTTTAAGTATTCAAAAAAGTTTAGCCTTAGGGAATATAAATGGATATTTTCGATATTCTGGCTATATATTTAAAATAATATTGGCTTTTTATATGAGGATGAGAGGGTCTTGCTTGCCGTTTTATTACTGCATATTACCGTAGCTACTTCTTTGAATTCTAAAATGAGCCCAGTGACATCATCTGTCTAGAATGCAAGTCTCATCTGAGTACGTTTGTTGACTTCAGTTTGCAGAGATCTGTAAAGGGATTTCCTCAGACTTAAAATGTATATATATTTAGGACATAAATTAATGGAACAGAGGAAACCGAATTCAACACATTTTAAATACGCAATTCATGCCTTATTTATTTTAGAAATACGTAAAATTTAAAAAAAACTGATTAATTCAAAAAACGGAGCTGCTCTCTATTTACAGAAAGCATCAGCCTGAAGCTTTAACATACCAGTGGTTTTAGTGTAAAAGAATTAGGTCCGCTTAATAAAGTAATGCAAAGAGCTGTGATAAAAGAAACTCAGAGAACATTTTCACTTTCAAGTTTACAGCTGTCAGAATAAAGACAGATAACAACTGGATTTTGTATTTACTTTAGAAACTATTTTTGGGAATTTATTGAGGGACACAGAATTCAAAGCCTATTGGGTTATACTGATGCCCAAAGTTGGATTTGGACAAAAAAAAAAAAACAGTGACCAACCCAGTAAAAGGGCCCAAGCATGATTCAGTCTTGTAAAAAAGCAATACCAAGAGCAAAATACAGAGGGTTGAGGCTGGGTTCACACCATTGCCGCATGCTGCTCCAAGCAGGTGCGTCCTGGTTCACCGTTTCATGTCCGATGTCAGCCTGAATTTTTGTCTGAATTTAGACCTGAAACGGACCAAAAGACGCACATGGCTCCTGTGCAAATTCACACCAGAGCCGCAGCGGAAATATGTGAACCAGCTCTATAGAGAGCCGGTCAAAATCTCCTGCTATTGTGAATTGGATGTAGGGACCCCGCATCCAATTCGCAATGGTGTGAACCCAGCCTGAGACCTGTGTCCCTCAATTAACTCCAATAAATACATTTTTCAATATGTATAAAAATCCAATTTTTATTCTCATTCGTTGAGGGACACAGGGTTCAGAGACTATTGGAATGTCCAAAAGCAGTCCAAAAAGAACTTAGAGATCTACAGTAGTTGACTGTGCTTTGGCAAGAAAGAGTGGAACAAATATGTTTGGTTGATGGTCTGTCTGGGAAATCCAAAAATGGTGGAGCAAAAAGCTGTATCCCCTTTACATTCATAGATGACAAAGGGAGTCAGAAACACACAACACAGACATCCAAGAGATTTATTCACCTCATGCACTAGAGCAGGACAGAGGGACAGAAGAACAATGTCTAGTTGAGGTGAAAGGCCAAGACCCTAGGAAGGAGGCCTCAACACCACCTTGTCCCTGTGTAAGACCAGAATGGTTCTTCACAGGACAAAGCTGCCAGCTCAGACACACACCTCGCATATGTGATGTAGTGATAAGAAAAGCAACCTTGTGAGTAAACGTGGAAGGGGCAATATCCCTGACCAGTTCAAATGCATTTTTTAAAGTGCCATGGTAATCAAATTTATAACCCACAGGTTATGGGTGAGCACACACACACACACATAGAGGGAGCTACATAAGAGACACCATGTACAAAGGTTCTAATCAAAGAATGGGAGGCTAGCGATCTCTGGAACAAGATCTGACCCTTTATAGTACTCAAGACTAAATGTGGAGCCATGCCTGATTGCAAAAAGGTCAGGATTTGTCCCATTGTATATTTTCTGGGATGAACGCTTGTTTCTTCTGACCAAGAATAATATGTCCTCCACATGTGATAGTAGACATTGTGGAAAGTTGGCTTCCTGGCTTTTGGGCATCACCAATTTGCAGAGGCACTGTCACTTAAGACTTATAGCTATGTCAAGAAAGCCATCTGACTTCTGAGGTTGAAGCCTGGTAGTAACAAAAGCAACTCTTCTTGGCCTGCAGAAAGAGAGTGAGTCTTCCCTGAGGTCTATGCTGCTTCTGCTGGGGCAAATGAGTACTCTTACCCCTAGTGACATCTTTAATGAGAGTGTCCAAGGCAACTCCAAAGATAGATACATTGAGGGGCATGCACAGTAATTGCCTTTTGCATGCTTGCCCTGCAGCCCAAGATTTCAGACAAATAGTCTTCCTTGTGTTCACTGACAGAAGACCCATATGGGAAATAAGACAGGAAACATCCATTAACCCATCCATGCAGTATTTAAGGGATGCCAGCATGAGCTCCAAATGCTCCACAAACAGTGGATCAGGTGGAGGGGGACAGGATTCTTTCTCAAGGCTCCACTAAAATTTGACAGAATAGCTTAATGGCCAAGGCAGGCTATAATGCAGGGCCAGCCAAAGAAAACAAGGATTTGGAAAGAATCTGCAACTTTTATTGATAGGATCCTTAAAACACAGTTCATATTGACAGGATCCTTGTGGGAATATAACTCCTAATAAAAGACTCCTCAAATAGGTATAGGGCTGCCAAACGTTTTGGAGCTATTAACAGCTTATCAAGAGTCTTTCAATCTTCATAAAGGATGTCCGGGAATTGCAGGTGTAGTGGAAAGATCTTGGTAGTCTTAAACAGTCCACAAATGGACCAAAATGTGGCTGGTTCAGCAGGAACCAGTCAAATTTTGATCGATAAGTGGCTTTCCCAGTTCAACAGAAGTTGACCGTTAAATCGAATGTTGTCAAATGGGAATATTGGATAACTTTTGTCAATCAGCAGCTGCAGCCAAGTGATAGCAGCTGCTAATCAAGGTAGAGTCCCGCTGCCAGAATACGTCTCAGAGGTGGGGGGGGGGGATTCTTTGTGCTAGCTGAAAAAAAAAATCACCTGCGCACAGCTTTCGTTTTTAGCGTTCTTAAGGTTTAATGGATTGGATGTGGGGCCAAAAGCAAAGGTTAGAGTCCAGAATTTTCTATATTCAACTGCAGCACAAAACTAAGGAGCATTTCAAAGGGTCACAAGGTGTGTGCTTTCTGATTTATTTACTCTGTAATGTCCTCTGAGCAGGGGTTCTCAGATCATCATTGCACCAACAAAAGGCATTAGTACTTCACAATATAGCCTGAATAAAAACTGAAGTACAGAGCAGGTAGGATGTGCTCCCTGTATGCATTTTGATGTTTATCGGTATTGATTGAGGTTTACCAATAAAGTACAACTATAGTTTCCATATATGTAATAATTCACATGCATTTTGCTCACCAGGTAGTTTTCACAATAGTATAATTTTACAGTTCCTATTACAACATCAGCCATTTGAGACTGAAGGGTGTGGAGGGTGGAATTTTTTTGCTTTTTGTCAGAAAATGCGACCTTGTGTATGCTCCATCGGTCTTTTGCTGGTGGAATTCCAGCCAGCAAAAGATTGAGAGCATGTTCTCTATTCTTCGGTTGGGAAAAGTTCCTATCCGAAAATGCGATCGTCTGTATGCAATTCGGACACGCAAAAAATTTTCATCTAGAAATGCCCAAATAATTTTCTGACATTGCTCAAAAGAAATCTTTCACTAAAGCTGGCCATACACTTGCAGAATTTCCAGGCACAAAAGAAACCTGTTGAGTACATCTGGGATGGCATTCAAGTAGCAGGTCTGGACAAAACTTTAAAAATGAATAGGCTTGATGATGTCAGGATTAAATGCTCTGATAGAAGATTTTTCTGAATTTTAGTACGAATGTTCAGACTAAATTCTAGCTTTCTCCACTGAGACCCCTAAAGGTTACCAGACATTTCAACTCTCCTGCGAATAGCGGCAGTCTCCCGCATTTGGGTGCAGCTCCCGGTCCCCCGCGAATGCCAGGAGATCTCCCACCTGCGCCTGTCACTCAGCCACAGACAGAGCAGCCCGAGCGGCCGAATGGAGTATGGCCGCTCGGGCTGCTCTGTCTATGGCTGAGTGACAGGAGGCACTCTCCTCCCTCTCCTCCTCCACTACGTCAGTCACACACAGCGGTCAGAGCTGAATGTAAAAAACATTGGCCGTGCTGTGACAAAAGTCCCACCCTCCTCCTAGACCAGCTCGTGTGATAGACAGAACACTGCGTCTATCACACAAGCTGGTCTAGGAGGAGGGCGGGACTTTTGTCACAGCGCGGCCAAAGTTTTCACACTGAATTCCGAGACACAGCGGAGGATGCCTGCTGTGTGTAATGTAGTCCAAGCACTGACCGTAGTAAGGCTGCGATTATGGGCACTGTAAGGCTGCGATTATGGGCATGGTAAGGCTGCGATTATGAGCACAGTGAGGCTGCGGTTATGGGCACTGTAAGGCTGTGATTATGGGCACAGTGAGGCTGTGATTATGGGCATGGTAAGACTGCGATTATGGGCATGGTAAGACTGCGATTATGGGCATGGTAAGGCTGCGATTATGAGCACAGTGAGGCTGCGGTTATGGGCACGATGAGGCTGCGATTATGGGCACGGTGAGGCTGCGATTATGAGCATGGTAAGGCTGCAATGATGGGCATGGTGAGGCTGCATTTAATTGGGGGGGGGGGTTTCAGCGGCGGCGCAAAACCTCCCTGAAATGAGTTTTTGCAGGTTGAGATGTCTGGGTTACCATTGTCAGATGCTAGCTGCAGGTCAGAGGGAATGTGTCAGGAGGAGAATGAATACAGGAGGTTTGTTTATGAAGACTCGTTGGGCCGTCTTCCTATTACTGTGTAGTCACTGACCCAAAAGAAGACTGTGCACAGAGGATATCCTCACCCTGGATACTGGACATGTATGAGCCTGCTCAGTGACCCTTCATGGACTGAATGGATAATTAACTTTACATCCTCATAAATAAGCTCCTTTATTCTGGCTGGTTCCTGTTACTGCACGGTGGTGTTCTGGCCATAGAGATACTCCCCACTGCAAAAGGTAATTTGAGCGTGTACTGATCCTCGCAGAAATGCTTGGTATCGGTGCATCCCTAGTTAGAAACCTTGGCTAAGATAGGTAAGAAGGGAACTGAAAGTATTTTTTTTTTTTTAATGAAAATAAAAATGTCACAGTTTCTTCAAATGCCAATCAGCTTCTAACCACTTTGCATCCACCATACGTATATATAAGTCCCCGACAGGGAGCAGCTGCAGCCATAATCCTGATATTGTTTTTAGAGCCATCAATCAGCTTTCAAGTAAAAGTGACCCACCCAATCATTTTTACAGGGCACAGAAGGGCCCTTTCCTGGTACAGCCAGGGAAGCATCTGAACAAACAAATCTGTGTTCATCAGATGCTTTGGAGGGCAGAGAAGGCATCAGGAGTAATAGACCCCTAATGTCCCTAATTCAATAAACTTGAATGAAAAAAAAGTGTAAAAAATAAATAAATTTAACCACTAGATGCCCATGCTATAGCCGAAAGATGGCTACAGTGCGGGCTTGGATTGCCGAGAGGGCGTATATTGGCTTTCTACTGTGCTTGCACTGCCCGTGCGCGCCCTAAAAATTGCAACAACTACAATTTTATTCTTCAGGGTCTCTGCTTTCAGAAAATATATAATGTTTGAGGGATTTAGGTAATTTTCTAGCAAACAAAAATGCTGACTGTATCATATGTAAAAAAAATGTTATAACTGACCCAGACAGGAAGTGGTAATCAACCAATGGGAAAAGAGTCTTAGGAGTGACATTGAGGACTTGTCTCCAAAGGTCTAAGCTCCAGGGCTGTCATTTCCATCATTCTTTTACTACCTAATGAGACATCAACCTGGAACAAGCATGTGGTGTCAGCATACAGAATATGCATATATTTTTTCTTCCTGAATGATAAAGTAATAAAGCAGGAATAAGGATGATGGGCTTGGATTATGCAACTCTGACAAGAAGTCAGCAATGGCAGTTCTGCAAGGATCGATTAGACTGTAAGCTCTTCTGAGAAGGGCCCTCTTAATCCTCTTGTATTATAACTCTATTGTCTCCCTTTTATATTGTAGATATACTAACAAACTGAAGCCAAACTATAACTCTAACGTAAGTAATTAAAGCAACAATTTTGTTATTTTTGGAATAAAGGTTTCACATAAATAAATAAAAGCTGATCATTGTAAGCACCTCCTTCAGTGGTAAACAGTTTGTCTCAACACTTAACCGAATGCCTAAAAAAAAAAAAAAAGAATACAGACGTTGGATCTAAGAATATGTAAGCTGCAATATAATCAATATAATAAAAAATTGCGTTTGGGTTTAAGGCCACTTTAATAATGCCCGTACCTTTTATAGGCCAAAAAATACAAATTCTATACCCAAATGACGCTGAGAACATACTCTGAAAGCTGATAAAATATGTTGAAAGCTGATAAAATACATAGTTTCTTTGAAATATTCTATTACTCTAATAAAGTGTGATGAAAGACTGTTCCATTTAATGGCCCAAGATAATATTCATCATCCAGATTGTTGTAATTTACACTTTGACCATTTCATTACAGACTGGAGCACATGTGATATGATAGTTGGAAAGCAGAAGATCTGTACTGATCTTGGTCGAGTAAGTCCTAGTGTGGAACACGACAGTCCTGAGGTTTACAATGCAATCCATTTTATTCTATTACTGAAATCTGAATTGTTCAGACAAATCACTGCACTGCGTACAGAAACACATCACAAATGACATTTCTGGATGGTTAGCCGAGAAGTAGGATAGACATGGAATCACACAACAATGTGTGCTTCTTCTTATAATCTTTTTAGGGTTAAAATAGGCTAGTCACAAGGGGGGGGGGGGGGGGGGGGGGGGGGGGAGGGGGGATTGCTGTGTAGTCCTGATCCAGATAGCCGGAAGTGTGGGGTGCTGCTGCTGTCTCACTAACTGCCCTGTGTCCCACATTCAGTGATGGAACAGCCAACGGGAAGATGACTGCCAGCTTGACTCAGAGCCTTGGAAACCCCCACAGCTAGTGAGACAGCAGCAGCACCCCACACCGCTGGATATGTGGATCAGGACTAAACAGCGAGCCCCCCCTTGTGACTAGCCTTTTTTAACCCTTACCCTGTGAGTTAATTCTTAATTACATTTTTATCTTAAAAAAAACAAACATCAATTATGGAGAGACCTCACGTGAATGGATAGAATACATATTGCACATAAGTATCAACAGGCAAGAAGTCAGACAAGTGAGTTGTTATTGTGGTACAGCTTCAAGACCCAATTTGTCATCTACAATCTCCGAGCCCCAGGCGTTTATCCATCCAGACTAGATTTTATCGAATTTACTAGGACAATTCCAATTAATATAGGTGATTCAATACAGTGGCAGAACAGAATTTAGAACAGAGCGCCAGGAGGACACTGTGGGTGGTGCAGCATCTTTCCAATGGAGAAATAGTGCCTTGCGTGCATAGAAAGTGGCATAGCTTAAGAACAACCTGGTGTGTCTGTCCCGAACACTGGTGTCAAAGATGTTGAGCAGCATTAACCTGGGGTCCAGTCCGAGGGTCAGAGAGGATATCCGGTTGTTGAATTTCCTTTTAAGTGTCTTGTATCCTTTATATGCTAGACATTCCAACTAAGTCCGTTACATGTTCTAAACTGCCCTGTTGATAGAGTTAACCATTACTAACTGTTTTCAACAATGTATCCGCAATGTATCCGCTATGTGCGTCCGCAATCTGAAGCTTGTATGTTTAAAAAAACTAATAAAAAATATTATAGGAAAAAAAAAAGAATGGTTTGAGGAACACAACAATGAATTTAAGGTGTTGATTTGGACTTTGAATTTTTCAGATTTCAATCTAATTGAGCATCTGTGGGATGTGCTGGAAAATAAGTCTGATCCATGGAGGCCCCACCTCAAAACTTACAGGACTAAAAGTATCTACTAGTGATATGGCAATATTTAAAATGAGTCCTCACAAAAGGTATGTTGGCTCCATAAACATTGCAGCAGCGCTTATATGATTTAAAAGTTCATCAGAAAATCATAAAAATCCGTCAAATCATGAATAAATCCTGTATGCAGTGCAGCTTAAAATAATTCTTCTCTGTGATATAGAGATGTGACTTCCTCCCGACACCAATTCTTATCACCACGTGCTGGGGAAATTCCCCTTTGGGGATGCACTCACCAGAGCGTAGATAAAACTGGGCATATCAATCAGAGAACCACTGGCCACTGCAACCTCCTTACTGCGTCCGCTTTTTCCTCCACCTGTGTGTCTCAGTATAGTTCCTCTCCACCAGCATTCAGCATAGAAGAAATAAAGTATTGCGGATAGCGTAGTACCGTTTGGTAAACACAGTTTTATTTCTATATTCCCATTCCCCCCAGTAAAATGCGTACCAGAATAAAATCAATCAATCACATTTGTATTAAAAGATGAAATTGCACTCTGCCTGCAAGGTTTCCGTCCGCCGGAAACCGCCAAAGACCGCTGTGTCTAGGTATCCCCTCCACTTCCTGGTGTCTGGGCTGGCTGGAGCGCACTCTGGACCGCAAAACGTCACTTCCTGCGAGGCCACGACCCTGACGCGTTTCGTCACTTCCGGACGTCGTCTGGACGTCGTCGTCGTTTCGTCACCCTCAGACGACGTCCGGAAGTGACGAAACGCGTCAGGGTCGTGGCCTCGCAGGAAGTGACGTTTTGCGGTCCAGAGTGCGCTCCAGCCAGCCCAGACACCAGGAAGTGGAGGGGATACCTAGACACAGCGGTCTTTGGCGGTTTCCGGCGGACGGAAACCTTGCAGGCAGAGTGCAATTTCATCTTTTTATACAAATGTGATTGATTGATCTTATTCTGGTACGCATTTTACTGGGGGGAATGGGAATATAGAAATAAAACTGTGTTTACCAAACGGTACTACGCTATCCGCAATACTTTATTTCTTCTATGCTGAATGCTGGTGGAGAGGAACTATACTGAGACACACAGGTGGAGGAAAAAGCGGACGCAGTAAGGAGGTTGCAGTGGCCAGTGGTTCTCTGATTGATATGCCCAGTTTTATCTACGCTCTGGTGAGTGCATCCCCAAAGGGGAATTTCCCCAGCACGTGGTGATAAGAATTGGTGTCGGGAGGAAGTCACATCTCTATATCACAGAGAAGAATTATTTTAAGCTGCACTGCATACAGGATTTATTCATGATTTGACGGATTTTTATGATTTTCTGATGAACTTTTAAATCATATAAGCGCTGCTGCAATGTTTATGGAGCCAACATACCTTTTGTGAGGACTCATTTTAAATATTGCCATATCACTATTATTGTTTTACCACACAGTGGCTGCTTTTATAGGTGCATTGCACACCATTTATTGTATTTTATTGCATCCATATCCCATTATATTTATATATTTATTTATTTATATATATATATTTATAAGCTTTAAAAGTTCCAATCCACAAGCGCGGAGAGATAGATCCAAGGGGACGGCAATTTATCTGGCTCTATCCATACACCATAAAAGTATCTACTACTGATAGCTTGGTACCACATACCACAGCATACATTCAGAGGTCTAGTGAAATCCATGCCTTGACAGTTTATGGTAGGTAGTCATAATGTTTATGGCTTGTTGGTGTAGACTATAAATTTAGTGAAATTAACAATTAGCTAATATATATATATATATATATATATATATATATATATATATATATATATATATATATATATATATATATATATAAGATGCCAATACCTATTCCTATTTCTTCAAACTAAGTTCCTGTATTATATCAGAAATCATTTTGTATCAATAACTCTTCATAAACCACAGAGCTACCCTCCCAAAATAAATATCAAAAAATGCAACATCTCATAAAGATATAGCGTGCATAAGCACCAAGTGTGCAAACAATACATCCACAATCACAACTGACTCATGACGCTTCCCAAAATAATTCAGCACAAATGTCAACATTTTCTTTTTAAAGTAGATGTGTGCAATAACTGGTAACCCATAGCAACCACACAGATATAGAGGATGATAGTAAAGAATAAAACAGATGAACCTGTAAAATAAAATACTAAAACAGCGCTGTAAAAACGTATAAGATAATAAAATGTTTCCGTGACAAGTCCTGAGACTACGAAAGTTAGTGAGTGAATGATGTATTAATCAATAAGCAGTCCTTTAGGTGTATTTGAGTGAAACTGTGAGCAGTTCAAATTCAGTGACTTTTCATGTGGTTGTACTTCAGGTGTCTATCCAAGCACCGTTTAATCCCTTAGAATTTTCCACCACGTGAGGCACGCTCCCCTCAGGGGGTTAAACTCACCAGAGAGATAAAATAAAACAGCCTTAAGATATTTGTCATCACCAGGGTACACAATGTGTAAGCCTCGTCATAAGATCCAATAATATGAACCAGCCAGGGCACTTCCATAGCAACATACACCACCAGGGTTTCAATGTAACATCAGGGGTTCAGGGGTTCTCAATATCATCACCAGAAAAAATGGAGAGAGTGGCATATATAGTGTAATTCCATTTTTTATTTCAAAGGTTAAAAGTAGAAATCCCTATACATCCCCCCTTAAGTCATCTACGTACATCGATATTTCTTTATAAACAGCATATATGAAGTTCTTAGACTTGCGTTTAGTGTTGTCAGCATTCAATAGCTGTTTCACATCAGCTGCTGCACTTCCTTCGGTTCGGCTGCGTGTCTTTGCTGACACTTGCGTCACTTCCGGGTCAGTGGTTAGCGGCGGTGGAACGCAATCGTCACTTCCGGTCGAGCGTCGTGTAGGCCACGCCCTTATGCGTTTCGTCACTTCCTGACCTCAACAGAGGGCGTGGCTACACGGCGCTCAAGGGGATTTAAATAATCCTATTCATTAGCGGTATAGCCAATCGGGGTGCACAGAAGGCGGGCACTGTAGCCATGACAATGGCATGTTATTGTTTTATGCAGCCCGGCCATCGGAGAAGGAATAGTACACAGTATACCCCAATATAGCAATTGTTTCACTCAAATACACCTAAAGGACTGCTTATTGATTAATACATCATTCACTCACTAACTTTCGTAGTCTCAGGACTTGTCACGGAAAGATTTTATAATCTTATACGTTTTTACAGCGCTGTTTTAGTATTTTATTTTACAGGTTCATCTGTTTTATTCTTTACTATCATCCTCTATATTTGTGTATTTTTAAACAGCTGCTTAGTGTAAATTATTTACTTATTTATATAAATACTTTATTTATTTATATATTTATTTCATATTCATTTATATATTGATGCACTTGGTCTGCTGTTATTATTGTGTGGACGCACCCAGCGCTGAGTAGTGTATATACATAGGCCTTTTATTATACACTTTCTTGTTCAGAACCACACAGATATATTACATTTTTTTGTAGGAATTGTATTCCTCCACATATTCCAGTGACTAACAAGGTACACTCAAATAAAAAGTGCAATTGTGCAGTTCCTTCAAACTGAATGTGCAAATCCACCAAAACAAGTGTCCATCCACAGTAACCAACAGCAACCGCACTAGTACTCCACCAATGTTGTTATATAAGGTTATCTTCTCCACATGTCAAAACACCTCTTACGCTGCCCCCTAAAATAGGTAAATTCACCGGATGTATTTGTAGTGTTGGTATTAAAAAAAGGCCCACCAAGGTGTGTTGCCCACCAAAGTAGGATGTTATAATCCCATTATTCTTCCTCCACTCCTTTCTCCTTTAATCAATGATCCTCCCCAATGTTCCCCTCCCAATCCAGCAAAGAAAACAGAAAAACATCTTCCATAGTGTAAGACCAATTACACTGATAAAACATACAATCCAAAGCCAGCACTGCTAATGCGCCCAAAACCTCCTCTCTCCTGGTCTTTGGAGAAGAGGAGCACCATATGCATGACGCAATTAACCCAGAAAGTGAATATGTTGGCCTATAAAATGCTAATATCCATTTTCACACCCATATCAATATTGTGCTTAATACTTACAAAAAAGGCAGCAGTCATAGCTTATGTAGGCATTCAACAAACAATAACATATTTACTTTATATTAAATCATTAATCTTTGGTTGATCAAATATGTTTTTTTTCACAGAGAAATGACAAAACGAACCATCACATTGTGAAGTGCTTAGTCTCTGTTCCCTTAGGGCTCATTTAGAGTTGTGGTTGGGCAGGAGGGCATTTGTTAAAAAGGTGTGTTTTTAGAAGCCTCCAACCACCCCCTTAAGCTGTAATGGCAGCAGACAGACGAATCTTATGCCAGTGGCAAAAACTCCTCAGTCCTGTCATGTTCGGCGAGCAGTTAGCCTGTCAAGCGCAATCAACCAAATGTCGCAACACCACTGCAATGCATATTGGTGCTGCAATTACAGAGTTAAAACAGGTGGTGAACAAGCTGTAAAGCGATCCAAATGCAGATCCATTTCAGGGGTGTGTTTAGACACTAAACCACTAAAAGGCTAATTTACTAAACAAGTAATTTTACTCTACCCTGTATTTAAATACCAAATAAGATTTAGAAGATTTACCTTACATCTTATCAAGTATTTAAAGAAATAAGGTGAAAAGTACTGGTTCAGTAAATCAGCCAATGAGCGTTTACCAAGATGTGAAAGAAAAACAGGATTTATTTGTACTTACAAAGGAACCAGTTATTCTGATATGATTGGGTTATACTGCCGCCTATAGGATAATTTAGGCATTGACACACAAAACAGTATCTTGTTTGGTATAACCCCCTCCCAGCATGCTTCCATTTTGTAGAAAGTAGTACTAGGATTAAATCACAAATACAGAGGGTGGAACCTGTGTCAATTAATAAACTTCAATATGTATATATATATATATATATTTTTTTTTTTCACAATTTTGTCATTTTATACTGTATATTTAGAAAGGAACATTCTTCTAGCATTGGTAAGTCCTGCCAAGGACAGGCAAATAATAGCCGTTTCCTAAATTAGTGGCAAAAAAATCAATATTTGATCCTCTGCATATTTTGTAAGTTTGCCCACTTACAAAGAAATTAAGGGTCTATAATTTTTATTATAGGTGTATTTTAAATGATAGAGACAGAATATCAACCAAAAATCCAGAAAAAAACATGATACAAATGTTGTAAATTGAGTTGCAGTTCAGTGAGTAAAAATAAGTATTTGATCCCCTACCAACCAACAATAATTTTGGCTCCCACAGACGCTACAGTATGTGCTCATGTGGTACACAGATTAGTCCTGTCAATTTAAGAAGGTGCTCCTAACAACAACTCATTATGTGTATAAAACCTGTCCACAGATTCTCTTTATTCCATTCAAATCTCTCCATCATGGGCAAGACCAAGGGGCTGTCAAAGGACTTCAGGGACAAGAATGTAGACCTGTACAAGGCTGGAATGGGCCATCACCAAGAAGCTTGATGAGAAGGAGACAACTTTTGCAGCAATTAGTCGGAAATGCAAGAAATACAAAATAACCATCAACAGCCCTCGGTCTGGAGCTCCATGCAAGATTTTGCATCATGGCGTAAGGATGATCATGAGAAAAGTGAGGAGCTTGTGAATGAATGGTCTCAAGGCAGTTGGGACCACACTCACCAAGCAAACCATTGGTAACACAATACGCCGCCATGGATTGAAATTATGCAGCGCCCGCAAGGTCCCCCTCCTCAAGAAGGCCCATGTACAGGCCTGTCTGAAGTTTGCCAATGAACATCCATATGATTCAGAGAAGGATTGGGAGAAAGTGCTGAGGTCAGATAATACCAAAATTGAGCTATTTGGCATTAACTCGACTTGACTCGCCGTGTTTGGAGGAAGAACAATGTACCTAAGAACACCAGCCCTACAGTCAAGCACGGAGGTGGAAACAATATGCTCTGGGGCTGTTTCTCTGCTAAAGGTACAGGCCAACTTTGCCACATTGAGGAGACAAAGGACGGGGCCATGTATTGTAAAATCTTGGATGGGAACCTTCTTCCCTTCCCCACTGAAGATGGGTCATGGATAGGTCTTCTAGCATAACAATGACCCAAAATATACCGCCAAGGCAACAAAGGAGTGGAGCTGAAACTTTGAGTTACCAAGTGACAGCCAAGAAACTTTAAGGATTTCGAGAAAATGTGTAAAGAGTGAACCAAAATCCCTCCTGAGATGTGTGCAAACCTGGAAACTAACTATAAGAAACGTCTTACCTCTGTGATTGCCAACAAGGGTTTCTCCACCAACTACTAAGTCATGTTTTACTTGGAGATCAAATACTTATATTACTCACTGAACTGCAACTCCATTTATAACATTTCTATCGTGTTTTTCTGGATTTTTGGTTGATATTCTGTCTCTATCATTTAAAATACACCTATGATAAAAATTATAGACCTTTCATTTCTTAGTAAGTGGGCAAACCTGCAAAATCTGCAGGAGATCAAATAATTATTTCCCCCACTGTATGTATATACCGAAAGTCAATGTCAAGTATAGTGATATATCCTGCTACATAGACAATGAATCAAATAGCAATATATCAATAAAGGCAAAATTGACTGCTTAGGTTAATAAAGAAAAAAAAAAACACTCTGATGGGAAATCATAGTGTTTTGGTTGGGATATATTTGTAACTAAAATCACTGTTGGTCAAAAAAAAAAGTCAGACAGTTTTAATGTTTTGTGCCATAGAGAGTCTCACAGGATGGATCTGGAAAAGGACATGTATTTCTAGCAAACAACTGGAACTGCATCAGCCATGCCTGCCAACTTTAAAATGTGCTCTACATCCTTTGCCAGTGTAAACCTGGG
Source organism: Lithobates sylvaticus (assembly GCA_028564925.1). NCBI lineage: Eukaryota > Metazoa > Chordata > Amphibia > Anura > Ranidae > Lithobates > Lithobates sylvaticus. Next base: position 112,814,688 of record CM053037.1, on the reverse strand, counting down.
AGTTGAATAGGGATATTTTAGCATACAGTAGCACTGGTGTATCACTTTTTCTCCTCGAAGAAGGAATTTATTGCACTGAACAACTTTTGGAAAAACAATTTTATCTAGAATTACTTAATGCAAGAGAATTTTTCCTGTAAAACAAAGCCGTGATCTTTATTAAAGTGATTGTAAAGGCCTATTTTTTTTTAATTATTAAAATATTAAACATGTTATACTTAGTTGCTCTGTGCAAAAGTTTTGTACTATGCAACCTCGAACCATCTCTTCCTAGGTTCCTTTGCCGGCACACTCCACTCCTCCTCTTATCGGTGCGCCACCATAGGAAGCTGCTTCCTATGAGGGCACACCTGCGGGCTCCCTACCGAGCTGGGCAATGAGGGGTCGATACAAATACAGGGACATTTTTACCTTACTGCCGGGAATGGATTAAGGTAAAAAATGTTCATCCTTTGGAACCACTTTAAGTTTGCAAATGTTGTCTATTGAGTACAATGGGATTGCGTGGATAACTATTGATTTCTATGAAGAAACATATCACCTGGACACACATAGCCATGAACAAAAAATTTGAAAAAAAGTGAGGCAAATGTGCCTAGATATGTTTTTTCTCTTGTCTGTCTCCATATTTTGGGAGACTGAGTATGCATCTAACATTTTACTACACAAAACATTCAATTTTGCTTTCTAATATTGTTTCCTATGTATACATTCACTGGCCACTTTATTAAGTACACCTGTTCAATTGCTTGGTGACACAAATTGCTAATCAGTCAATCACATGGGAGCGACTCAATGCATTTAGGCATCTAGATCTGGTGATGATGGCTTACTGGCCTTCAAACCAAACATCAGAATGGGGAAGAAAGGGGATTTAAGTTATTTTGAACATGGCATGGTTGTTGGTGCCAGACGGGCTGGTCTGAGTATTTCAAAAACTGCTGATCTACTGGGATTTTCACGCATCACCATCTCAGGGTTTACAGAGATGGTAGGGTCAGAATTTGGCGTAAACAACATGAAAGCATGGATCCATCCTGCCTTGTATCAACAGTTCATGCTGCTGGTGGTGGTGTAATGGTGTGGGGGATATTTTCTTGACACACTTTGGGTCCCTTAGTACCAATTGAGCATCGTTTAAATGCCACGGTCTACCTGAGTATTGTTGCTGACCATGTCCATCCCTTTATGACTACACTGTACCCATCTTCTGATGGCTCCTTCCAGCAGGATAATGCATCATGTCACAAAGCTCAAATCATCTCACCACTGGTTTCTTGAACATCACAATGAGGTCACTGCATTCCACAGTCACCAGATCTCATCCAATAGAGCACCTTTGTGATGTAGTGGAACGGGAGATTCGCATCATGGATGTGTAGCCGACAAATCTGCAGCAACTGCGTGATACGATCATGTCACTATGAACCAAAATCTCGGAGGAATTCAACACCTTGTTGAATCTATGCCATGAAGAATTAAGGCAGTTCTGAAGGCAAAAGGGGGTCCAACCCGGTACTAGAAAGATGTACCTAATAAGGTGGCTGGTCAGTGTATTGTGACAGGCTATTTGATTGTAAGCTCTTCAGAGCAGGGCCCTTTTAATCCTCTTATTTTATTGTATTATAACTGTATCGTTTTCCTTTTATATTGTAAAGTGATGCGTAAACTGTTGGCACTATATAAATCCTGTATAATATTAATAATAATAATAATAATAGGAGCCTATGACATCTACTTTTTTATTTTATTTAGAAAATCAAAGCATGAAAGTGAGCTGACGATCTCTATTTCTGGTATTAATGAGAAGGTGAAGAGGAAATGTTTCTTGCAGGTCATTGCACATATTGCAGCACAGATCAGTGGTCTCCACTCCCAGAAGAGGGACATATTATAGACGACTTACAATATGAATAAGGCTTTACATTTGCTGGGAGATGAGCTTTAAGGATTTTGCATGCTGTGATGTTCAATTTGAAATATTGCAGATGTAAATAACTCCCGTAAAACCATAGCGATACCCTTACAGCAGACAATTCGGTTACGTTAGAGCTCAGTTCACATAAAACAGATATTTCATTTTCGATGCTTACTTTATCCTTGCTATCGAGTTTCTAGTTTTTCCCTGCTGCATTGATTAAAAAAAAAAAAAAAAAAGTATTCCGTTTCACTGTGTATTTTTTTTCATTGCTAGGATGGAGAATGCAGTAGGAGGAAAAAGTCTTCAATAAAGGGGAAATGTGTGAAATATTAGGAGAAGATACACAGAAGTTCTCAATAGATATTAGAAATCGGTGGCCGATCGACATTAAACAGTGAAAACTGAAGATATACAATACTGTAACTAAAGCAACTTACACAACCAACCTTTACTACGTCAACACGTTAGTGATGCACTATATAATAATGCCTCTGAATTTATGCTTAAGCCCCGAACGTGTGTGGGTAGACCTAACAAGTATGATGCAAAGGAGATGTTATGTATAAATGTGTGTGCTAGCTTGCCGTATATTGATTACATTTATTCTTTTCTTTTTTTTTATACGTTTTTTTTTTACGTTTGTTGCTGCAATTGGTGAGCTGACAGTTTACACTGAAGGTGACTTGTCCTAGTTCTGTACAAATCAAGTGTCTAAAAAGTAAAACTGCCCCAGCCCATAGGATGAAATCTATAGCTGCAGATCACAAATCTTTATAAAACCCAAGGAATCATTCTCATTCAGGTTCTATAGAGTAATTGAACTTAAGAATTATAGGAAGCAAAATTGCTCCATTTTTCACATTGTAATTCTTCATGTCAACATTTATTTTACAGGAAAGGATTCCAATTGTAACAAGAGGGATATGGAGAGCTACAGTCATAATATAATAAATAATACAGATTTAATATAAAATAAAAAAAATTGGCATTATAGAAACTCTCTAGAATGACCTAATCCAGTAGGAACAAAAACACAGTGAATATAGAACATATAAAACGTTCAACTTGCATTTTATAGCATCCTTATACATGCAGCTTTACCATCCAATCAAGGAAAAAAATTAAGCCACCCAATGGACTTATTTACTAAAAGTGTACTTAGTACAGCTGACTGTCTTTTAACCACTTGCCAACCATCTCACGACCATATACTGTGGCAGGTTGGCAGCGTGCCCGCGGGTTGGGCGGACTCAAAGTCCGCCGGTGATTTGCGGTCGCCTAGTACAGAGGCAGAATGGATATCTGCCAGAGTAAACATGGCGGATCCCCATTCTGACAGATGACATCACAATGATCTACTGTTCCTAGTGATTGGGACAAGCGTTCTCTGTCATGTCCCTGGCAGCCCGTCCCCCCTACAGTTAGAACACACCCAGGGAACACACTTAACCCCTTGATCGCCCCCTAGTGTTAACCCCTTCCCTGCCAGTGTCATTTTTACATTGATCAGTGCATTTTTATAGCACTGATCAATGTAATAATGTCACTGTTCCCCAAAAAGTTCCATTTGGGGGTCAGATTTGTCCGCCGCAATGTCGCAGTCCTGCTAAAAATCGCAGATCGCCGCCATTACTAGTAAAAACAATAAAAAGTCCCTAAATCTATCCCATAGTTTATAGACGCGATAACTAAACACAAAACAATCAATATACGCTTATTGCATTTTTTTTTTTACCAAAAAATATGTAGAAGATATATCGGCCTAAACTGATGAATACATTTTTTACTTTTTTTTTTTTTGGATATGCATTATAGCAAAAAGTAGAAATTTTTATTTTTTTTTCAAAATTGTCACTCTATTTTTTATTTTTTTTTGCGCAAAAAATAAAAACTGCAGAGGTAATCAAATACCACCAAAAGAAAGCTCTATTTGTGGGGAAAAAAAGGACGTCAATTTTGTTTGAGTACAACGTTGCACGACCGTGCAATTGTCAGTTAACCCCCCTGGCGGTAATCCCGAGTCTGGCTCGGGCGTGATCTTCAGTACCAAAAGCGGTAACCCCAAGCCAGACTCGGGCTTGCATTGCAGGATACAGGGGGAAGTTACTTACCTTATCCCCTGGATCCTGCGATGTCACCCCGCTGTGTGAGCGAGCCGTCTGCTCACTCGATTCACACAGTACCGAGTGCCGCTGATCTCCGTTCCCTGCGACGTTCCGACGCACGAGAGCAGAGATCGGCGCCAAATTCAAAAAAGTTTAAAAACATATTTTAAATACACATACAGTACTGTAATCTTACAGATTACAGTACTGTTTAAAAAAAAATACACACCCCTTTGTCCCTAGTGGTCTGCCCAGTGCCCTGCATGTCATTTTATATAATAAATAGTTTTTTTTTCTGCCTGGAAACTGGAGATTGTCCATAGCAACCAAAAAGTGTCCCTTTATGTCAAAAGTGGTTTTAGACCAGCTAGAAAACAGCGATAAAATAAATTAGAATCACAATTCATCATCAAACACTAAATTTAATGACAGCGACTATTCTGCAACTGAGCAAATTTCTGTGTTTTTGATTTGATTACATTATTGAATAATTTTTTATATATATTTTTATTTTATTATAATTTATGATTTTGTGTTTCAAACTTTATCATACCAGGGATGTATACTAGACTCTGGTTCGGACAGATTTAAGTGAGTTATTCCTAAGAATTGCATGCCTACAATATAAAAACGCCAAATTTCCATGCAAAATAATTGTACCGCTTTCAGCACAAAATTCCAGACAGAATCATACCGCCAGGGAGGTTAAAGCGATGCAGTGCCGAATCGCAAAAAATGGCCTGGTCAGGAAGGGGGCAAATCCTTCTGGGGCTGAAGTGGTTAAATACCCAGTGAGGTTACAGGAAAACAAAAAGAAGCTGATTTCATATTTGTAAATAATGACCAGTATTTAGGAAATCAGCCATAGACACTTAAGAGACGTACACACGGGCTGAATATCGGGCAGCATTGGCCAGTTCAATAGAAACCGGCCGACATTTGGCCGTGTGAATGGCAGCTGGTCCGGCTCTCAAAGGGGCATGACTGAAAAAAGTTGTGTTCTGGGGGGGCGTCTCCCTGTCAGAACACAATAGCACAGCACGGGAGGTCACTGTACTAACGTTGGATTGTTAGTACAGCGGTTCCTCCTGAGCTCTTCAACTAAAAAAAAAGATGGCCATAAGTAGGCAAAGACCTCATCATGGACAGCGGGGGTAAAAGATTGGCCTGTCTGACCTGCCAGTATCCATCACAAGCTCCTTATTTTGGCCGATGAACAGATGCTGCACATGTGTGGGGAATGGTTTGTCCCATGTTCTAGGGGTTGCTGCAGACACCTTTAGTATCAGCATATCAGGGCTAAGCACAGACAAGGTTCTCTAACCTATATGGTTGCTGTTTCCCCATGAACCTCGGACATTTGTGTCTGTGGGTGTCCCATAGACATCAGATCATCACCTTAAAGCAGACCTTGCAGTAAAAAGCAACGTCCATGTAATATATCTGTCCCTCCTTCCCTATACTAAATAGTAACATGACTTTAATATAAAAACCTCTAAGGATCAACAGTTAATAACTATATTTCTGCCCTTGGCACCCAGGTGGGTGTGCATTATGATCCTTCTGGGTAGATCCTCAAAAATGCTGAGTATTCCAAATCTTACTAAAAGAAGCTCCTGCACTGTGCTAGAGGTTGAACTCATGGGATTTAGGGTACTTGGCCTCCACCAAGATCTCACTGGAAAGATAGTGATACCTACCCCCCACCCCTTGGGTACAGAAGTAGGGCATAAGGTAAGTATATTTAAAAACTTTTCCTACAGACTTTTAATTTTTTTGCCGAAGTTACATGAAGATCACATCACAGTGCTCCACCTTGGACCAATGTAAGTGTGCATATCTAATACGATCACCATGGGAGATGCAAATCATTAGTAGTAATTGACACTACTACACTGATCACCACAATCTTCTGGGTTCTCATCTGTATACTAACCATACTCACTGTTTTCAAAACACCTTGGAATTTATTAATGAATACAAGGAAATTTCTGATTAGATGAGGTGCAAGGACTGTGATGTTATGATCTCCAACTCAATTAAGATTATACCTAGACTTCAGCTATAATGACAATTTAATAATGGCAAGAAAGCCCAGCTATATTAACCTGATATCTTTACTGCAAGAGTCCACCTTTGGGACCATGTTTGATGTTTATATTTAGGGTATAACATGAAACGTGGTGCCCTTCCCTGACCCCCCACCCTCAAACCACCCCCACTTACCTGAACTGCACTTGTTTTCCATTGGTTACTTCTTCCAGCCCTATAGCGTTAGGAGGTCCGTACCTCCTTCCAAGTTGGGACGAGAGTCTGCAAGAGACTGAGGGGTGGATTTACTGTGGTAAATAGACAGTGGACTTTGGAAGTGCAGTTGCACTAATTTCATTGGAATGTGGTATAGCTCTGCTAATTTCCATCATCCAATCATATGCAGGCACAAAAACTATTTTTTTTTTCCTTGCACCTGACTGAGTATTCTTTACAAAGCCTAACTCATTAGGCTCTGGAGCAACTGCACTTGCAACGTGTACAGTCTATTTGGCTTTTGTAAATCCACCCCATTGAGTACTGTCTGTGATATCACCACATTCCCTAAGCTCTGGGTGCAACTGCACCGGCAAAGTACATCGTCTATTTGCCTTTAGTAAATCAGTCCCTGTGCATTGGCTCTACAATCCACTGATCACAGATGCAGTCCAGTGCCAAAAGAATGAATGCACTTTTTATTTATTTGTTTTATTTATTACAGGTGCTTATATAGTGCTGTCAATTTTAACCACTTCAGCCCCGGAAGATTTTTTTTTTTAACCACTTCAGCCCCTGAAAGTATCAGTACCTGTACTTGCCGAAAAACAAAAAAACGTATCGGTGCTACCCTAATTTATAGCGCATATAGAAATAAATGTGAAAAAAGAAGATCAAAAGGCTAACGCTGCGCTAGAAAAAACGATTTTTGTGCTATATATGAAATATAGTGACTAGACTAAGCTGCCAGCACCAAAAAGTCTGATAATGTAGAAATAAGCAGCACTGCAACATACAAATCATATTATTAACATAGAAACATAGAAGAAAAAGACGGCAGAAAAACGTCAGTCCATTAAGTCTGCCCCATTTATTTATTTTAATTTAGATTTTTTTTATAACCAGACAAACAAAAAAAGATTTCCATAAAACACATATTTATTTGTGTAGTTTTGACGCTTTTTATCACATATAGTTGACACAAAACACTATTTTCTTTTCCATTCTCTCACAGCCATTTGGTGTGAAAATAGTTCCCAAACATTGGCTCTGAAGCGATTTTCTGTACACTGAGAATCCATTGCCTTTTATCTAACCTTCTGCTTTTCCAGCACCTTGTAAGCTGTGAAAACACCAGTTTATCACCTCCCCCTATCTTGTCACCTATCAATCTCATTGCCTCCTGAGTTCTTCACTCACTACTATGCAAACAAACATGGGCCCTTTTGGCTGCCCTTCATCCCAAGCTGTGATTCTCAGCCTTCTGCATTGCAAATGCTAAATGTCTCTGGGGTCCCTCTCTACTACCGCCTTCACATAATACCGCACAGCTCCAAATATCACATTATATAGATGCAGCAGAATATTTCATTCACTACAATAAGAACATCTGCCTACAAAACTTCAACTGGACTGTAGACCGGGTTCTGTGACTTCTTCTCAATCCCCGGGTCCACCAGGTTGGTGAAGGTCCTAAAATAAAGACTCTATTGCTGTATAATGCTCATAAAAAGTACAAGTCAGCCACAAGTATTTCATATTTCAATGTCTCCATTGAAAAAATAATAATTATGTAATCATTTTTAGTTTTTTCGATTTGGACAGAATCTTTCTATAATCATAGAAGATCGAAGGTAGAAAAATGACCAAATGGTCCATCGAATCTACCCCATTTTTTAACTAGCCTCTTTCTGAGATTTGAGAGTTAAAAACATTTTTTTTTTTGCTAGAAAATTACTTAGAACCCCCAAACATTATACATTTTTTTTCTAACAGCCTAAGAGAATAAAATGGCGGCTGTTGCAATATCTTCTGTCACACCGTATTTGCGCAGCAGTCTTACAAGCGCACTTTTTTGGGGGAAAAAATACACTTTTTTGAATAAAAAAATAAAAAAAACAGTAAGGTTAGCCCAATTTTTTTTTTATAATGTGAAAGATAATGTTATGCCGAGTAAATTGATACCCAACATGTCACGCTTCAAAATTGCGCCCGCTCGTGGAATGGCAACAAACTTTTACCCTTAAAAATCTCCATAGGCGATGTTTAAAAAATTCTACAGGTTGCATGTTTTGAGTTACAGAGGAGGTCTAGGGCTAGAATTATTGCTCTCGCTCTACCAATCGCGGCGATACCTCACATGTGTGGTTTAAACACCGTTTTCATATGCGAGCGCTACTCCTGTGTGCTGCGGGCGCTACTCATGTGTGCATTCACTTCTGCACCCGAGCTCGTTGGAACGGGGCGCATTTAAAAATGTTTTCATTTTTTTTCTTATTTATTTTACCTTTCTTTTATTTTTACCATGCTTTTATTATTTTTTAAATTGTGTCACTTTTATTCCTATTACAAGGAATGTAAACATCCCTTGTAATAAAAAAAAAAAAGCATGACAGGACCTCTTAAATATGAGATCTGGGGTCAAAAAGACTTCAGGTCTCATATTTACACTAAAATGCAATAAAAAATTTAAATAAAGAGCTATGGGCGGAAGTGACGTTTTGACGTTGCTTCCGCCCTGCAATGGTATGGAGATGGGTGGGGGCCATCTTTCCCTCACTCGTCTCCATGCCCAGCAAGGGTGAAGATCCGATCGCCTCTGTCACTGCCGACGGCTCTGGTAAGCAGCGTAGGGAACTGGAGCGTAGCGGGAGGGGCCCCTCTCCTGTCGCTGATAAAAGTGATCTTGTGGTGAATCCGCCGCAGACACCACTTTTATCTTGTAGCGGACCGCCGGCTGAAGAAGAGGATACCGGGGTTATGGTAGCTAGCTGCTGCCATAATAATATCCCTTTTCAAAGTACCGATGTATAACAACGGTGGGCGGTCCGGAAGTAATTAATATTATTTCTTTATTTATGATTTTTTTTTTGTTTGTTTGATTTTTAAGAATTTTTTGAACTACATAACAAATGTATTTTTTTTATTTACAATGTTTTTTTATTGAGTTTTCATAAAGAAGGATACAAAGTGCGGTGGTATACTCTGCATACAGTAGAACGTACAACAAAGGATGACTTGTATGGGTACAATGCCAGGTAAGAGTCAAATTAAACAAGAACTTCAGAGGTATTAACCAAACTAGTCTTATGGTAGGCGTGTGGCTCCCCATCCCGGACACCCCCTTGGGAGCAAAACTGTGACAAATTTTTTTTTTTTTATCTTCATCAACTCATCTTCACAAAGTTATAACTTTTTTTTTTTACCACCTGTCTATCCATTTTAGATTGTAAGCTCTTATGAGCAGGACCCTCCAAACCATCTTGAATTAAATTGTATTGCAACTGTATTGTCTACCTTTAGCCCTAGTTCACACTGAATGCGGCTTTGAAATCGTGCGTCATCACCTGAAATCGCATGTCAGTGCGACTTCAGGTGCGACTTAGCTGACATCTGTGCGACTTCATACAAGTCACACCTGAAATCGCCAAAAGTACTGCAGGAACTACTTTTTCAAATCAGTGCGGCACCGCAAAGTCGGCATTGCACCGATATGAACAGTACCAATGCCGGCAATAGGGTTGTGACTTGTCATGCGATTTGACCTATGAAGTCGCATGACAAGTCGCACCAGTGTGAGCATGGGCTTATATTGTAAAGTGCTGCACAAATTGTTGCCATTAATTAAATCATGTAATATAATAATAATAATACAAATATACAGCTGGCCTAGAACCAAAGAAAATTGGAGTCTCAGGAAAGCAAGTGAGACATCCCCCACCCAACACTTGTATAGTATGGGCTTGATTAACTAACAAAAATCTTATTTTTTTTTCCTAGCACATGATTGGTTAATTCAAAGCGAACTGTGAACTGCTAACAATGTAGTTAATGTTATCACATATATTTTTTATGTGTTTTTCTTTTAACAGTAAGAAGTGCAGATGTCATTACTGAGCATTGTTTACATGTGGAAATGGTCTTTACATATGTGTGAGAAGTAATAAATCAGAGTCGGGTCACTGGGGGCTCCTCTCTTCCACTGTGATGTCCATTTATTTTCTAGTAAAATCTCCACCAAACAAACTGCTAGCTCTACTACATTATAAGTAGTAAATAAAACAAATATTTTATTCATTAAAGTAGGTCTCAATGCAGAACTCATCTTTATAATATCGTGTTTCTTCGAAAATAAAACCGGGGTTTATATTTATTTTGGCTACAAAAAACACATTAGGGCTTATTTTCAGGGGATGTCTTATTTATGTACAATAATCGAATTTTTTTTTTTTTTACAGGAATAAAATGTCCCCTGTCTTCTCTCCCCCTCCTTCCCTGTCAGCACCTCTGTAATCCCCAAAATAAACCCCAGTTTAAGTCCTTGTAAAATCATGTAATCTGCTCTAAAAAAGGATTATATGATGTGCAGTGTGTATTTTTATGTAACATTTTTGTAGAAAATACCTTATTTACAGCAGCGATTGGCGCTCACATGACCCCGAGCACTGCAGAGCGAGGGGCCGAGATCCCCGATGACGTCACCCCCTGCTACGAGCACTGAAGAGGGAGGGGCTGAGATCCCCCCTAACGTCAGCCGACTCTGAGCATTGCTGAGCAAGGGGCCGAGATCCCCGCTGACATCAGTCCACTCCGAGCACTGGAAAGGGAGGGGCCAAGATCCCTGCTGACGTCACCCCCCCACTCCAAGCACTGCAGAGGGAGGGGCCGAGTTACCTGCTGACGTCACCCCCCACTCCAAGCACTGCAGAGGGAGGGGCCGAGATCCCTGCTGACGTCACCCCCCCTACTCTGAGCACTGCAGAGGGAGGGGCCGAGATCCTTGCTGACGTCACCCCCCCCACTCCAAGCACTGCAGAGGGAGGGGCCAAGATCCCTGCTGACGTCAGCCCACTCTGAGCACTGCAGAGGGAGGGGCCGAGATCCTTGCTGACGTCACCCCCCCACTCCAAGCACTGCAGAGGGAGGGGCCGAGATCCTTGCTGACGTCAGCCCACTCTGAGCACTGCAGAGGGAGGGGCCGAGATCCCTGCTGACGTCACCCCCCCACTCCAAGCACTGCAGAGGGAGGGGCCGAGATCCCTGCTGACGTCAGCCCACTCTGAGCACTGCAGAGGGAGGGGCCACTGATGTCAGCCGGGAGGAGAGGAGGAGAGCCTCGACGGGTCACGTGAGCGCCCAGCGGCACTGTAAATAAATTTTCTACAATAATGTTAAAGACACGTATGGTATAGAATTATTCCTGCGCTACCATATCACCTATAGCACATCCTTAGTGTGATTTCATCAATCTCATTATTTGCACTTTACTGTGCAGTTTGCACCCATCATTTTGTGCTCTTTCACATTGGTACCTTTGCGATTATTTTCACGCACTGTGATATACTGCTCGTTTGCACATTTTTATATTCTTCTGCACCTTATTTTATTGCTATCACGTTTTTTATATATAAATATATTTTATATATTTTATAATTTTTCTAATTTGTGGTTTTAGGTGCTATTAGCTATTTTAAGCATTTGCACTTATTTGACATTATTTATTTATTTATTTTATGACAGTAGTAATTTATACACATTCCATTTGACGGCTACCTTTAGCAGCACAGGCTATTAGCTAATTCAAGCATTTGCACTTTATTTTCAATATTCATTTTTTGTGACAGTAGTAATTTATGCACTGTATATACACTTTTCTTTTGGACTGCTACCTTTAGCAGCCCAGTCCTGAAATTGGACTATTATTGGAGTAATACCACCGGGAATTGACTTTGCTGGAGACAGTCTCCCACCTGGGTGTCTCATTTATACACTGCTATTTAGCAGCAGATACTTACCTTTATACTGCTACCTTTAGCAAGAGTTTCTTATATGCCCCTGGGAACAGCACAACATCACTCCTTTTACAATGTTACAGACACACACTGGACATTCTATAATCCTTTTACAGTGTGGATTACATGATTTTACAAGGACTTTAACTAGGGCTTATTTTTGGGGTAGGGCTTATATTGCAGCCATGCTAGAAAATCAAGATAGGTATTTATTTTCAGAGTAGGTCTTATTTTCAGGGAAACACGGCAGGGTGATCAGAATAAACATTTGAACACTGGAGTTGATTTACTATAACTGAATAGTGCAAAATCTGGTGCAGCTGTGCATGGTAGCCAATTAGCTTCTGACTTCAGCTTGTTCAATTAAGCTTTGACAAAAATCCTGGAAGCTGATTGGTTTCTATGCAGAGCTTCACCAGATTTTGTACTCTTAAGTTTTAGTAAATCACCTTCATTGTCATTGCAGTTTGCATTGTTTTGTGAATAAACCTGATTGTGGATTTTTTTTGAAAACTAGTGTCAGGCTTGTTGGTGATATAATAAAAAAGCAGGTTATAAACTGAGAAAAGAGAAATATAATTTTTCTTGAAAATATTTTTTTAGCATACCTGAAAATCAGTTTTGAGTACTGTCTGTGATAATTTTTTAAATTTGCACCATTACAATTTTCAGGACATTACTATGTACTTTGTCATTTTGATATTTGTGCCTGTTTCTGTGTCATTTGTGATGCTCATATGTTTTTCAATAAGGCTACTTTCACACTGGAGCGGTGGGGGCGCTGGCGGTAAAGCGGCGCTATATTTAGCGCCGCTTTACCGGCGTTTTAGCGGCGCATTGCGGCCGCTCGCGGGGTGTTTTTACCCCCCGCGAGAGGCCGAAAAAGGGTCAATACCACCCGCAAACAGCCGCTATTGCGGCATTTTGCGGGCGGGTTCGGCGCGCTCCCCCATTGTTTTCAATGGGACCGGGCGCTATAGGAGCGGTAAATATACCGCTCCTATAGCGAGCCAAAGATGCGGCTTGCAGGACATTTTTGAGCGTCCTGCAAGCGCACCGCTTCAGTGTGAAAGCCCTCGGGCTTTCACACTGAAGGAACAGCAACAGCTGTTTTGGGTCGGTTTGCAGGCGCTATTCTTAGCGCAATAGCGCTTGCAAACCGCCCCAGTGTGAAAGGGGCCTAAAGCTTTTATGGAAAAAAATAAAAAATTCAGGATATGATTTTGGGGTGTTCCCTTCTTCTCAGTACTGCTTGAAACTTGGAAGAAGGGGCTACACCCCGATAGCTTGTATTTAAAATATTACAAATGTGCAAATTCAAAAATGATCACAGACAGTACTCAATGGGGTGGATTTACTAAAGGCAAATAAACTGTACACTTTGCAAGTGCAGTTGCTCCAGAGCCTAATGAATTAGATGAAGCTTCAAATATAAAAATAGATATACGGGGGGTTCATTTACATTTTTTACAGGCTCCATTGATGATATCCATGCTTGGGACAAACATGGATCTATACTCCCACTAAATAAAATTCAAAACATTAACAATAACATACAAAGCCATTTACAACTTTGCCCCGAGCTACATCACTAATCGTATCTCCAAATATCACCCAAACTGTCCTCTCTGCTCCTCCCAGGACCTCCTGCTCTCCTTGTCTCCTCCTCCCATGCCCATCTCCAGGACTTCTCCAGAGCCTCTCCCATCCCCTGGAACTCACTACCCCAATCTGTCTGGTTATCTCCCAATCTGTCCACTTTTAGACAATCCCTGAAAACCCATCTCCTCAGGGAGGCTTATCCTGCCTTCAGCTAACAACCAAATCTTCTATTTCTCCCATCAGTTAAAGTGGTGTTCCCCCCCCCCCCCCCCCCCCCCCCAAAAAAAAACTTAAAATTCCTAAAAATATAAAAAAATTAATAATAATTAAAAAAATAAATTTAACTCACCTCTAAATGCCTGTGGCTAGGGGGTCCCTCGTAGTCTGCCTCCTTCGGTGCCCGGGCACTGACATCACTTCCCCTCGGCGCAGTCAGTCATCTGGGACACGTGACAGGTCCCATATGACTGTGCGGCGTATCATGGCGCACAGCGCCGCTCGCGCATGCGCAGTGGGTGCCCGGATGTGAAGCCACAGCCGAGTGCCCACAGTTAGAATGCTGGCGCCACGAGCGGAGCAGGGAACGAGGGGGGGCTTCGTTTCCCTGCATCGCTGGACCCTGGGACAGGTAAGTGTCCGATTATTAAAAGTCAGCAGCTGCAGTATTTGTAGCTGCTGACTTTTAAAAAAAAAATTTTTAGGCGGCACCCCACTTTAAACCCTCACAGTTATTACCTTTTGTTCCAGCAGCCCCTCCCTATTAGATTGTAAGCTCCCAGGAGCAGGGTCCTTCTAACCCTCTTGTATTGAATTGTATTGTTGCTGTATTCCTTCATATTGTAAAGTGCTGCTTTTGGCTTTATATAAATCTATATAATGCGTAATTTTAACTGACAATTGCGTGATCGTGCAACGCTGTACCGAAATAAAACGTATGTCCTTTTTTCCCCACAAATAGAGCTTTCTATTGGTGGTATTTGATCACCTCTGCGGTTTTTATTCTTTGCGCTATAAACAAAAAACCACAGACAGTTAAAAAAAAAATATATATATATTTTTTACTTTCTGCTATAAAATATATCCAATAAAAAAACTGTAAAAATCGAATTTCTTCATCCATTTAGGCCAATATGTATTCTGCTACATGTTTTTGGTAAAAGAAAAATCCCAATAAGCGTATATTGATTGTAGACGCTATAACTTTTGTGTAAACCAAACTATGGGATAGAGTTATTGAACTTTTTTTTTAACTAGTAATCAGCGATTTTTAGCGGTACTGCGACATTGCGGCTGACAAATTTTACACTATGGGGTTGATTTACTAAAGGCAAATAAATGTGCACTTTGCAAAGTTGGAGTTTCCCTCTGCAAGTGCAGTTGCTCCAGAGCTTGGTAAACGAGGAAAGGCTTCACTTTGCAAAAAATACCCAATCACATGCAAGGAAAATAAAAAAAAAAACAGCATTTTTTCTGTTACATGATTGGATGATGGAAGTCAGCAGAGCCCTCATTTACTAAGCTCTGGAGCAGCTGCACTTTGCCAAGTGCACAGTCTGTTTCCCTTTAGTAAATCAACCCCTAAGTGACACTTTTTAGGGACTAGTGACACCAATACAGTGATCAGTGCTATAAAAATGCACTGTCACTGTAATAATAATGACACTGGCAGGGAAGGGGTTAACATCAGGGGCAATCAAAGGGTTAAATGTGCTTCTAGGAAGTGTGGGGAGGGGGGGTGACTGTGTGTGTGGGGAGGGGGGGTGATTTGGCTGTGCGGGAAGGCAGAGATCTGTGTTCCTGCTTAGCAGAAACACTGGATCTCTTTACAGGCCTCAAGCTCTTGGGGGTTAATTCATTTCATTGGGCAGAATACATCATTTATTCTGGCCATTGAAATGAATTCATGCTCAATCGCTAAACGCGCCCTAGCGTTTTTTTTTGCCCTAACTCTGCTGCTCTTGTACGCACTGGCAGTGTTTTTTTTAAAAAGCCCCTTACCACTAAACGCTGCTAACAGCCTATGTGTGCATGGACATTGGACACAGGGCTAACATGCAGGGGAGTTTAGAGGCAGGAAAAATACATGACAAACACCACTGGGAGCAACTGGAAAAACGTCTAGTGTGCATGAGACCAAAGAGTAAAAAAAAAGCAAAAAACTAAAAAAATATATAAATAAAGAAAAATGAGGCAGGCTTGATGGACCACTTGGACTTTTTTCTGCCAAGTTTTTCTGCTAAGTTTTTATGTCTCTATACCCACATTTGATGCAGTTTTATTCCGACATGGTATGCAAATTTAAAAATACTAAAATTGCTTCGATCCAAAACAATATAGAAGATCCCATTTTATTTTTGTCATGACTTAGCTGGAGCAAACATTGCACAGCAAAGCACACAGTAAATTGCGCCTATATGCACTGTAGCCTGCACTTGCATGTTTGCGCATATTTCATGAGCATATGAACTTCTTAGCCACACGAGATCCATGGCATATTCATAGATCCTTTAGTAAATCAAACCTACTGCATTACTAAATCTATATTAGTATTAGATGTGTGACAAAATCACAATGCACACGGCATCGTCTCCGTATATACAGCACAAGCCTTGTTTTTCACTCCACATTAAGTGACAAGAAGCTCCCCCAAGCTTGTTAATGGTAATCTGTGCTTTGCCCAATGTAATAGAGCACATTCGGAGAAGTAAAATCTGTTTTTACTTTCACCAGTATCGTGTCACCTTTCTTTAACTGCAAGGAATTTAGTCTAGCCTGGCCCAGATGGAGTGCAGAGATTTAGAATGGCATCTGGTGAAAGTAAGTCTGATAAGTTGGAGCGCAGGAAGTGCCTTAAACCTGCAATCATTGTTCGGCTCTGGTAGCTACCCATGACTTATGGTGCTGAGAATTTTGCTGTGCGTTTTTTTATTTTTTCTTCAAAAAGCCCAAAAAAAAATGTGTGCTAAAAAAATATATACATATAGGAGTTTTTTTTCTTTTTTAAAGCTTTTTCTATATTCAGCAAAAATAAATAATAATAATAATAATATTTTAACCCTAGAGCCACCAGTAAAATGTACCTGTGTCATTCTAGATTGGTAATTTTTTTCTTCCTTCCTTTTTTTTTTTTACTTCAGCCATCAGTTAAATGTATCTGTATCATTCTTTTATTTTTTAGGCTTTTTATCCTTTTTAGCAAAAAAGTTTCAGAAAAAGTTTGAGCACAGGAAGTGCCTTAAACCTGCAATAATTGTTCGGCTCTAGTAGCAACTCATGACTTATGGTGCTGAGAATTTTTCTGTGCATTTTTTTTTCTTAAAAAAGGCAACAAAAAAAAATGTGTGATGAAAAAATATACGTATAGGAGTTTTTTTCTTTTTTAAAGCTATTTCTATATTCAGCAAAAAATAAATTAAAAAAATATATAATATTTAACCCCTAGAGCCACTAGTAAAATGTACCTGTGTCATTCTAGATTGGTAATTTTTTTTCTTTTTTTAGGTTATTTTCTTTTTTCAGCAAAAAAATTATTTTATCATTTAAGCCTAGGTTCACATTGCAGCGATTTGGCATGCAACTTCACATGTCAAATCGCATACTGAATCGTTGGCTTTTGCCGGCAATGGCACCATCCGAATCGGTGCTGTGCCGCAAATTCGGCGCCACAACGATTCCCCAAAGTAGTTTCTGTACTACTTTTGGTGACTTTGGGGTGCGATTTGTACTGTATAGAAATCTGTGCAGCAACCTACACAGATGTCTCTGAAATCGCCCCCGAAGTCGGGACTGACATGTGGGAATAAAATTCTGTGAGTTCAGCTGAACTCACACAATTTCAATCCCACTGTCAGTGTGAACCTGGGATAAACCCCAGAGCCATCAGTGAAATGTATCTGTATCATTCTAGATTGGTCATTTTTTTCTTCCTTTTTTTTTTTTTTTTTTTCCAGCAAAAAAATGATTTACCATGTAAACCCCAGAGCCATCAGTTAAATGTATCTGTATCATTCTTTTACTTTTTAGGCTTTTTATTATTTTTAGCAACAAAGTTTCAGAAAAAGTTTGAGCACAGGAAGTGCCTTAAACCTGCAATAATTGTTCGGCTCTAGTAGCTACTCATGACTTATGGTGCTGAGAGTTTTCTGTGCATTTTTTTTTTTCTTAAAAAAGGCAAAAAGAAAATGTGTGATGAAAAAATATACGTACAGTATGGGAGTTTTTTTTTTTTTTTTTTCTTGAATTTACCATTTAAACCTCAGAGCCATCAGTGAAATGTATCTGTATCATTCTAGATTGGCAATTTTTTTCTTTTTTAGGCTTTTTATTCTTTTTAGCAAAAAAGTTTCAGAAAAAGTTTTAGCACAGAAAGTGCCTTAAACCTGCAATAATTGTTCGGCTCTAGTAGCTACCCATGACTTATGGTGGTGAGAGTTTTCTGTGCATTTTTTTTCTTAAAAAAGGCAAAGAAAAATGTGTGATGAAAAAGTATAGGTATAGGAGTTTTTTTTTTTTTTCTTGAATTTACCATTTAAACCCCAGAGCCATCAGTGAAATGTATCTGTATCATTCTAGATTGGCAATTTTTTTTTTTTTTAATCTTTTTTAGGCTTTTTTTCTTTTCAGCAAAAAAATGAATTTACCATTTAAACCCCAGAGCCATCAGTAAAATGTATTTGTATCGTTCAAGATTGGTCATTTTTTCTTTTCTTTTTTTTTAGTTTTTACAGCAAAAAATGAATTTACCATTTGAATCCCAGGGCCATCAGTGAAATTTATTTGCATCGTTCTAGATTAGTAATTTCTTATTTTCTTTATTTATGTTTTTTTTTTTTTTTTTTTTTTTTCAGCAAAAAATGAATTTACCATTTGAACCCCAAAAGCCATTAGTGAAATTTACCTGTATTATTCTAGATTGGTAACCTCTAGGAGAGGAGAACATATTATTTTGTTATGTTTATGTATACCATGTTATATTGCAAGGATTGCACTCCTCACATGTACGTGTGAGAATAAAAAATAGTAAATTTAATAAAAATGTAATAACAAGGATTGTTATCATTCCCTAAATCATCATCATTTTGAATTACAGAGATATTTATAATGTTATAATATATATTTTAATATTATATATTTGTATACCTCTAATGTTCTTTGTACAGTTCTCACTAACTGATCTGCAATGCAGGAATTGTGCACATTTGGTAACCCAATTTTTTTTTTCTTCTGATCTGTATAAAGCCTTTTACAAGACAGTTAGTTTTCCACTGGCTGGAAAAGAAAAAAAAAAAAGTGATGGTGGAAAAGACTGTGACTTGTGTAAAAAAAAAGTGTCTGCATTCCAACAAGATCAGGTTTACCAAAGAGGTCACTTTTACACCAGGATATGTCCACTTCAAATCCTCCATGGGGGAAATAAAAATTCTGATTCTCCTTCTGTTAAAAAAAAAAAAAAAATATTCTGATTCTGATCATCAGAAGTGTAAAAATGTCCACTTTAGTAACTCAGCCCCTTTGTGTCATTTGTCTCACTTTCGGATGCTTTCTACGTTTGCTGGAGCAACTTCAAACAGGTGTTGTTTTAATGTGGTTCCCATCTCATTAAAGTCCTACAAAAATATTGAGTCTTGGTTTGCTATCACCCCATTCACACTTTAGCACTTGCTTTGTGTTGTTCTTCAGAGCCTGAAAGCCCCTTGTATGAAACCAGTAAAAGATATCGGAATTCCTCCGGCGGCCCCTGGGGAGCGTGACAACCATGTGTCACATGTGACCTGTGCTACTCCGAATATTAATCTGAACAAAGCCAACCGTACCTCTTGTTATATATCTGGAAAATGTTGCATTCATGTGATCGGGTACACTTAGCAAAAATGCTTTAAAGGTAACTAATCAAATAAAGAAAATGAACCAGTTTTTTTAAATGCAGGTAGAACATGGATAGTACAAATACCTACTATTTTTTATTCTGTTTGTTTAGCTGCAGCGTCATTGCTCCCCATCACACATAGTTACATAGTAGGTGAGGTTGAAAAAAGACACAAGTCCAACCTATGTAATCAGTGTCCCTAACATAGAGACAATGGGAAAACAAGTGCTCCTTTTTATTCATATTCTACAACTGTGGCCCAGCCTAGCTTACACTTACAAGTGGTAGTAAAGTCCCTATTATAACTTGGACCTACAGCTAAGCATACAATCAGGCTTACCTGTACGTACAATGAACATCTCCTAAACATGCACCATTTAGGAGACAACAGCCGATGACATCACCTGCGCATGCACAGCGATGCCCTGCATTCAGGGCACACAGTATACCATGGAATGCAGAGCGCTGTGTTGATGTCATCGCGGCCCAAAGCAGTTCAAGCAGCCAGAGCCCGGGAACCCAGAACGAAGGCCGGGTGAAGATGAAAGCGTTGGGGGAGTTGTTGTGACAGCGATGCACTGGAGGGATCCGTTTACAGGTAAGTCTGTCATAATGCGCTAGTATGCAGTGCATACAATAATTTTAAAAAAAGGGAGGTTTGAGGGCTTGCTACCACTTTAAGTGACATCTTTAGCTGACATCATTAACCATTATCTACTCAACAGCCAAGCCATAGTAAAGCTGGCCATAGATGTATCTAAATTCAGCCAGTTCCGCAGGGACCAGCTGAATTCTGATTTATTAGAATTATTGAATTTATTTGAATTCTGATTGAACTGTACTGTAATTGTGTTGCCACCCCTATACATTGTAAAGCGCTGCGTAAACTGTTGGCGCTATATAAATCGTGTATAATAATAATAATAATAAATGTGTGGTCATCCCTGTACATTAGATAGACTTCTGTCAAATGGGAATCTTGGAAAATATTTCATGATCAGCAACTGTAGCCGCTCATCAGTGTATTCTGCTGTCAAACTACAATGTCCTGGCGGGGGGGGGGGATTGTCCAATTCACTGTGCTGGTGTGGATTGAGGCTCCATTATTGGACATGAGTCATCTATGGCCAGCTTAAGGGTTTATGTACATAGATATCTGTAGGTGTTTCATGCACTTAGCGTAAATTTCCCATTGCTCTCCCCAAAGCCCGCTACAAATCGAAGGGAGAACGAAGATTCGCAGTACAGGGACCCCGGCTATGGAATGCTCTACCAAACAACATCCGCATGGAAGAAAACCATCAGGCCTTCAGGAAAAAACTCAAGACCCACCTCTTCTAATACATGGCATCCCAACATGAGCAGTCAAGCGCCTCGAGGCGATTCAGTTCGCAGTTGCAGCGCTATACAAATCATTCATTCATTCATTCATTCATTCATTCATTCAAGCTTGGAGAGTTGTGTTGGCTGCATACAGCTTAATATACAAGTGAATGGTTATATGTAGCTTTACTCTTGTAAACGCCATTGCTTCTTTGCATCCGCATTTACCCATGCATACACGTGTAAGTAGGGGTTAGTGCTTCTTTTTAGGGAAACCTCTCCCCTGGATGGGTGTTGTGGGTAGGGCTAGCCTCTTCCTTTATAATCTGGAGCTGGAAGAATCTTAGGGCAGAGCTTGACTGGAAAAGGTTGCCTTCAGAATACTGTTACGTAAGATGACTGCCCAAGTGAAGTATGCCCTTCAGGTAGGCTCATTATAGGCCCCATCGAAGGACCTTTCTAAGGGAATCCACAATGAGGGAACTGGAAGTGCTGCTTGACATCCTTGTGTTAAATTTGAATGTAGACTGTACAGTGTTGCTGATGTCGGGTGCCAGGAAAATGTGTATTGGAAAGTACTGTGCACACCAGAGTAAAATGTGAAAAAGGTTGACTGTATGGACTAAGGTTGCACCGATACTAGTATTGGTATCGGTGCCGATACCGAGTATTTGCACAAGTATCGGTACTCGTGCAAATACACCAATACCTGAAACCGATACTTTCAGGCTCGGTTCTTTGAGCTGTCAATGGGTCTCCACTGTTGATATCTGAAGTGTTAAAGAAGTGCGGTAATTGGAGCTGTCAAAAAAAAAAAAGCAGGCGGCAATGTTTATTAACAACATTGCTCAGCCCTGAAACACTAAAATAAATAGAAACATTGTTTCTTTTTGAATCTTTCTGTTTCTTCATCTGCAGATCAAAGGGATGAACAAATGTTCCTCTGTTTAACCCCTTATAAATCCCCTAATTTACTCTAATCAGTCTTAATTAACTCCCCATTCTCCTCCATTTAATTATTTTCCAGCTTTTTTTTTTGTTCACGTCTATTTTATAAACGATAAACAATTAAAACTTTTTTTTTTTTTGCTTTGTTAGTGAATATTTTTACACATATATATTAACATATGTTTACACATTTCGCATTGAAAAAGCGCAAAATAAAAAAAAATAAACGATTTATTTAATTTGTAAATAATTTTTCAATGCTTTGTACCATTGCTGACAGCTGAAGTGAAAACAAAACAGTTGTGGTAGGTATGGGTAAATTGGTATTGGCGAGTACTAAATAAAAGTATCGGTACTCGTTGTAAAAAAAATGGTATTGTGCATCCCTAGTAGTGGACGTTCCTTTACTTCTGGAGCTAGGCCCAAGAGCGGGAGTATGGGAGTAACCAAAAATGGTGGAGTTCCTCCATGCTACAGCTGCATGGTACCCCATTGCATTCTATGGTAGGGTGTGCTCGTGGCTAGCATGACCATTGCTGGAGACGAATTAGGGCCCTGCATACATATTTTACAAATGCAAAACTTCAGCTAGACACATAGACTGTCTACAAACGTCCATGTGCATGAACCCTAACTGATAGTTCTCCCGGAGGAAGGTCCTTCCAGGAAGACTTGGACACAACACTCAGGATAAGTCGTTTTAGTCGGTAGGCTGAGTTTCACAGCCTTGATGTAACAAGTCCACATAATCTTTCCTTTTACCGAGCATATTTTAATAGTAGAACAGCAACGAAGGCCTCCCGGGGTGAAAGGAAAAAAAAAAAAACAAAGGGTACTTATACTGTTTGCGTCTGCAGTTTTATGACACTTCTATTTAGTAAGAAATCCTCACCCAGTATCGGTTTTACACAGAGCCTTTTTTTATCTGCAGTTTTATGTAGTAGAAAATCTTCTCCTAGTATTGATTTTTATGTGCAGCCCAGAGTTCAACTTTTATAAAACTTACCAGACAAAAACCTTAAGTGAAATAACATGGAGTACAGCAAGCGCAAGTATAACCGCCATGCTGTCTTATTTACCGACACATTACATTTCATCTCCAATACAAATACTTCTAACTCCTGCACATCATTTTCTTTCTGTTATCTAGGCATAATATAGAAGGTCATTTAAGAAGATAACGTGCAAATATGCGATTTTTAAAACATGTATTTACTTGTAAACTAATAATTTCTATACATTTTCCTAAAAAACTTGTACCAATAATCCACAACACATATTTGTTAGTGTCATAATGACAGTTATTTTCAGTCATAAGTCTGTTAATTTCCTCTTATTGGCTGTCAATGCTGAAAATGTTGGTGGTTACAGCAAATAAGAGATTTGTACTGAAAGCACATCTATATATGGAACAAGAAAACCTGGGTCAGCCATTCCCGACCAGAATTTCCTCAGAGGTTGCTAGAGGCTCCTTGAGATGTGATATTGATTTTCCATCTGATGGTGCCTTCATATTTCCAGGTCCATCGCCACTTGGAAGAGAGGGTGTAAGGGTGACATTCTAACCACCAATCTAAGCAGGGCACTCTTCCTACTGACCACCAATGTAGTTGGGGCATTTTCTTATGACTCCTAATGGGCTATACTTAACAGGGGTTCCCTGAGATGTGGTATTGACTTTCCATCTGATGGTGCCTTCATATTTCCAGGTCCATCACCACTTGGAAGAGAGTAGCATGACACCAATGATCTCTATAGCTGACTGTAAGGGTGACATTCTAACCACCAATCTAAGCAGGGCACACTTCCTACTGACCACCATGTAGTTGGGGCATTTTCTTATGACTCCTAATGGGCTAAACTTAACAGGGGTTCCCTGAGATGTGGTATTGACTTTCAATCTGATGGTGTCTTCATATTTCCAGGTCCATCGCCATTTTTAAGAGCCAGTAGCAGGACACCAATGACCTTTATAGGTGTTTGTAAAGGTGGCATTCTTACCACTAATCTAAGGAGGGCATTCTTTCTACTGATGAGCAATGTAAGGGGCATTTTCCTTATGACTCCTAATGGGCTAATCTTAACAGGGGTTCGCTGAGATGTGGTATTTGCTTTTCATCTGATGTTGCCCTCATACTTTCAGGTCCATTGCCACTTGGAAGAGCCAGTAGCATGACACCAATGATCTGTATAGCTGACTGTAAGGGTGGCCTTCTAACCACCACTGTAAGGGGGCATTCTTCCTACTGACCACCAATGTAAGGGGCATTTTCATAATGATCCAATCCAATAGATTAACCTTAGTAGGGGATCCCTGTGACCTAAAAATTATTTCAAGGGTTCCCCTGGGGTAAAAATGTTGAGAAAGCCTGATCTAAGTGATGTAGTAAGACATAAATATTCACACCTGAAAACAGCAATTCACTAAACAGTATGTCCTAATGAGACTGAAGGCCCAATTCACTCAGCTATGATATGTTACTTGCCATATGAATCCTTATGTTTGGCCATGTGACTGTTATTATTGCTTGTCACTGGCCTACATTGCTGAAAATATCAGTCATTATAGGATATAGTGATTGTTTGAGATAATGGAGCGTTCTGTATTCTATATAAGGTAGGGTGGGGGGCTTTTTCATTTTGAACCAACTGCAGCCCAGCATATTGCGCTTGAATGTCTTTACCCAGAATTCCCAGGTGTTGACTTTGTCTAAAGGTGCTTACAGACATGAGAGAACTTTCACCTTTATGTTTGGAGAAGGGAACAATGATACGTTAGCAGGCCTCTCTATGATCCTGGACAATGCTCTTTAGGACAAACTGCACAGTTGGGGAGACAGGATTGATTTCTCAGCCAATTACTACTGCTTGCCCTCTAAATACCCAGAGCTATGAAGAAAATAAAAGACATGCAGGCCTCACCCAGCCACCCCTATTACCTGCGGGCAGCTTTAGTGCTCAGAGACATACCTCCCAACTGTCCCTGATTTCCAGGGACTGTCCCTGATTTGGAGCAATGTCCCTATGTCCCTCATATGTCCCTCTGTCCCTCATTTTGGTCTGATCTATATAGTTGTATATAAAATGCACTTTTTATCTTTCAAAAAGTGTTTCCCAGTGCTAAACCTTTCATCCAATTTCTAAATTGCTGCATTTGTAAATTTTAAAAGCCAATATAAATGAATAGTAGTGTTAAAAAAAGCCCTTGTGGATTTAATTAACCTTTTTTTGGTTAATTCTCCTTTAAGGGGGTGTGGCAGGGGGCGTGTCCTATGCCTGCATACATTTGCTAGTAGGTGTCCCTCATTCCCATCTCAAAATGTTGGGAGGTATGTCAGAGACCAGATGTGCAACTGATCTACAAGCTATTCATTTTACCTCTTGTGCAGATCATAAACATACACAATCTGTATAAAGGGGATGCTGCTGGAAAACAGATGATTTTGAGCCCGGAAGACTTAAAAAGGATGAAATTCAACTGAATGTGGTTGCAGCATCCTGGTGTATGGTTTAAAAGGTTAAAAAAGGCGGTAAGGAGGTGATATAACGCCTCTTGACAGCCTGTCAAATGCCCTCTGAAAAGCAATCCAGGCATGAATCGCTTTTCAGAGGGCACCACATGTGTAAACAAAGCTGTACTGTCAGTCTTCACACACAAGCAGCCATCACACGGATGTACGGATCCATACACTGACTAAAAGGTAGCAAGGTTTTCTGTTAACTCTTGTCTAACATCATCTAAAGAGAATACATAAGATGGAAGGAGCACATCTTCCTCTCCGTCTGTTTCTGAAAAAGATACGAGGCGGATTTCATAACAAGGAAAATATGTGCACACGGTTTTCTGTGCGGCCACAATGGCTCTGAGGTAAAGTGGAATGCTGCGGTGGTCTTTTGTCCCCAAAGAACAGCGTTTGGTTGTTTTATGTGACTAAAAACAAAGGAGGTTGGTTGGCTGGAAGGTTCCACTCATTTTTTACACATGTCAGCATTTGGCAATGCTCCTTCTCTATAGGATTTCCTAATGACACCTGGAGGAAAATACAATACGGACAACAATCACACACTGCCAACGCACAATGTTTGGCGTTCTGAGATTACTCAGATTTTTTCATTTGAACACATGTGAAAACTTGATTGAGAGAAATGACTTTAAACCCCCCTAAAGTTATAGATTTTCTGAAAGCAGAGAATAAAATGGTGGCTGTGGCAATCTTTTAACCACATGCTGACCAGCGCACGCCGATATACGTTGGCACAATGGCACGGCTGCGCAAATGGGCGTACAGGTACGTCCCCTTTAAGATGCGGCATTGTGGGCACACGTGCTCTGTGACAGTGACTGCGGGTCCCGCGGACTTGATGTCCGCCGGTCTCCCGTCGATCGTGTCACGGAGCCGCAGAAACAAGGCATTTACCTGTTCTGCCCAGCAACATGACAGAGATCAGTGCTCTCTGTCATCGGAAGCAGTGATCGCTGTCATGTCAGTGGTAGCCCATCCCCCCACAGTTAGAATCACTCCCTAGGACACACTTAACACCTCCATCGCCCCCTAGTGTTTAACCCCTTCCCTGCCAGTGTCATTTACACAGTAATCAGTGCATTTTTATAGCACTGATCGCTGTATTAATGACAATGGTCCCAAAATAGTGTCAAAAGTGTCCGATGTGTCCGCCATAATGTCGCAGTCATGATAAAAATCACACATCGCCGCCATTACTAATAAAAAAAAAAATAATAATAAAAATGCAATAAAACTATCCCCTATTTTGTAGACGATATAACTTTTGTGCAAACCATTCAATATACGCTTATTGTGATTTTTTTTTCACCAAAAATATGTAGAAGAATACACATCGGCCTAAACTGAGGAAAAAATGTTT
Organism: Lithobates sylvaticus; assembly: GCA_028564925.1. Classification (NCBI taxonomy): domain Eukaryota; kingdom Metazoa; phylum Chordata; class Amphibia; order Anura; family Ranidae; genus Lithobates; species Lithobates sylvaticus. Next base: position 112,788,000 of record CM053037.1, on the reverse strand, counting down.
TATATTTATATTTTTGGGGGAAATTTATTATAGCTCTGTTTTTGTTTATAGCGCAAAAAAAAAAAAAAACGCAGGGCTGATCAAATACCACCAAAAGAAAGCTCTATTTGTGGGAAAAAAAGGACGTTAATTTTGTTTGGGAGCCACGTCGCACGACCGCACAATTGTCAGTTAAAGCGACGCAGTGCCGAATCGCAAAAAGGGGTCTGGTCAGGAAGGGGGTAAAATCTTCCAGGGCTGAAGCGGTTAAAGTTGCACGACATTTGTGCAAATGCATATTTATTGGAAAATATACGCTAAAATGAATTAAAATGCAAACAAACCATTTTTTGGTAAAATATAAAAGATGGAGTTGTGTCGAGTAAATTCAGATTTAGAAAACTTTATTAATCCCAAAGGGAAATGACTATAAAGAGATACCAAACAACATAGAAGAATCCCATAGCATTTAAAGGGATCCATTTTTTGTGCATTTTTCCTCCACTTTTTTAGTACAAAACACGCATCAAATGTGGATCATGTGAAAGGGCCCTAAAAATATTGCTCTTACTCTGACAATCATAGCAGAGCCTCACATGCATGGCGCAAATTAGGTTTACATACATCTGCACTGCCTACATGCACATTTGTATTTGTGTGTGTGAGAGGTGCTTTTAACAGTTTTCTTTTTATTATTATTTTATTATTAAAAAAAAATTCTAATCCTTTTTTAACCCTTTCATGACTAAGCCTATTTCTGTCATTTTTTCAAAGTTAAAATCTGTATTTTTTGCTTCAAAATTACTTAGAATCCCCAAACATTATGTATATTTTTTTAGCAGAGAATCTAGAGAATAAAATGGCGATTGTTGTAATATTTTATTTCACACGGTATTTGTGCAGCGGTCTTTTAATCGCAACTTTTTTTGGAAAAAGACACTTTTTTAATTTTTAAAAAACGAAACAGTAAAGTTAGCCCAATTTATAATGTGAAAGATGATGTTACGCAGAGTAAATAGATACCAAACATGTCACGCTTTAAAATTGCGCACACCTGTGGAATGGCGACAAACGACGGTACCTAAAAATCTCCATAGGCGACACTTTAAAAAAAATAACGGTTACCAGGTTAGAGTTACAGAGGAGGTCTAGTGCTAGAATTATTTTTCTCACTCTGACGATCGTGGTGATACCTCACATGTGTGATTTGAACACCGTTTACACATGTGGGTGCGACTTCCGTATGCATTTTCTTTGCTGCGCGAGCTCGTGGGGACAGGGGTGAGATAAAAATAATAAAAAAATGTATTTAAATTATTTTTATTTTTTTACATTGTGTTTTTAAAAAAAAATTGATCACTTTTATTGCTGTCACAAGGAATGTAAACATCCCTTGTGACAGTAATAGGTGGTGACAGGTACTCTTTATGGAGAGAACAGGGTTCTAAAAGACCCCAAATCCCTCCTTTGCACTTCAAAGTATTCAGAGCTTTGGGCAGGAGACACGAGGGGGTCTCTGTTAGACTCCCCATGTCTCCCCTGCCCTACACTGCAGCTAATCAAGCACACAGTGGGGGGTAAATCTTCCAGAGGGCAAGTGGCTAAGGAGCAAAGACAAGTATTTGTAGGATGCAGTTGCTATTTTTTTAAATTATGGATAAAAAGTTCTATTTTGACTTTAGGTTCATCCAACCCTCCATTCTCCGAAGGCCAGATTCCTGAGAATCATCTGTGTATTATAATGAGGACACAGTCCAATCACAAGGCTAGAGGTATACAGTAATTCATATCACAATGCAGATTTGGTAATATAAATAAAATCAATGATAATTATAAATAATAATTGTATTACTCCAAACATATACATAATATTCATATCATGTCATTTATTATACGTCCACAACTATAAAAAACGATCGTGAATTGTATTGAAAACTATTGGTCAGGTCACTTTTTTTTCTCTGATTGGTTGGGAGCACAAAAGGAGACCTCTGCTTCCATGTAATCAACTTGATATGATTCATTTATGTATGGAATTCTCAAAACTCAGGGTACATGTGTCCGGAGTATTGATAGGACTATGTTTGCCGTTTAATTGCTTTTTGCAATCAGTTTAGATCGATCGTTTTATAGCACCATGTATGTAAATAAATTTGTAGAATGTTGTCAAAAAGTCACCAAAACTTTTTTTGAGAGACAAGCGGGTTAAAAGTGCAATTTAAAAAAAAGAAAGCTGCAAGCTGTAAAGATCATCTCTGTCTGTGACTATGGGGCTTATTTACTAAAGCGGGAGAGTGCAAAATCTGCACCAATCAGCTTCCAGGTTTTATTGCCAAAGCTTAACCACTTGCCGACCAGCTGCCACAGTTTTACTGCGGCAGAATGGCACGGCATGGGCGAAACAACGTTATGTTACGTCGCTTTGCCCTGTGGCCACTAGGGGCGCGCGTGTGTCGGCTGCTTGCCCCCCGAGCCGATGCGAGTGCCCAGCAGTCACGATCACCACCGGGCTCCCGCGATCGCTCGTGACACAGCAAGGCTGTGTTTGTAAACACACAGATCCCGGTTCTCTGAGGGGAGAAGAGACTGATCGTGTGTTCATACAAAGTATGGACAGCAATCTGTCATCTCCCCTACACAGTCCCCTCCCCCCTTCAGTTACAACACAGAGAGGGAACACAGTTAACCCCTTGATCGCCCCCTAGTGTTAACCCCTTCCCTGCCAGTGACATTTTTACAGTAATCAGTGCATTTTTATGATTGTCAATGGTCCCAAAAATGTGTCAAAAATGTCCGAGGCGTGCACCATAATATCGCAGTCACAATAAAAATCGCTGCCCACAGTTAAAATGGATGCAGGCAGACTCAGTGGAGGGAGATTTCTGCAACATATTTGGCAAGTACAGAATCACAGTATATATAAAATAATATGTAAAGTGGTTGGAGGGAAGCTTCAGAATTGCAAAAAAATGTATAACAAATTATGTGAGCAGACTGCAGTTCCTCTTTAAGATCGTGTGTGTGTGGGGGGGGGGGCTGAATCGAGATCGCAATTTTTTAATGATTAATTGTGCAGCTCTACTACCTGCCAGGTTTACTTTGTTATGGTGCCCAATCACTCACATGGTCATGTGACTACAAACCATCCACAAACTTTACAAAATAACATCTATTCTAGGCGCCGGTTAGTGGCTCCTGTACTGCTGGCTAAAAAGCAATCCAGCACAGATCTCTTCTCACAAATCAGCACAGGTGTAAAATGATCCCTTATTATGTCATAGTGAGCAGGTGTAATAACTGCCCCTTCATAGGGGATATGATGACAATTACACCATCGGGGACTAGAACGGAATAACAACAGATTTACTATCCATAGACACCATGTCACCACTGTGTCCTATAGTGATAGAGATGCTGGCCGGGGAAGGACACTCCTGGAGGTGTCAGACGCTGCACACATCTCAGGACACAGGCAGCGCAGGTCATGGTACAGCCAGCAAGCAAAGTCTATCTTCAGACAGATGTTTATTTTTGGACATAATGGTAAGAAAAACGGTCAAGGTGTTATTTTTTTCCCTATGTGCCAATATGGTGGCCACACACCTAATGATCTCATCGCTATGATCACATCTATGGATTATCCAAAAGACAAATACGGTGTCATCGATCGATTTGGAGCAAAACCAATGGATTCCATTGAAATTGTTATGATGGATGGAAAATGTAATTGTAGGAAAGCAGATGCATCGATATGACCAATGAAACTTGAGGTGGTTATACACTAAACAATCTGATTGTACAATCCTTGCGATTTACCAACGACTATGTAGCACCAGGGTCTGCGTGACTTGACACAAATTGAATGGATTGTTCAGGTGTATGCTTAGAAATCTAAAGGGAATTGTATAGTGTCTCCAGTTTTAGTAAATTAGCCCCAATGCCTTTCAGCCCCCGTTCACATCAGGCCATTTTGAAATGCATTTTGACATCTCAAATCGCATGCGAAATCGCTGCCTATTGCCGACAAAAGCGCCGTCCGAATCAGTGCAACGCTGACTTTGCGGCAGAGCGCCGATTCCCAAAAGTAGTTCCTGCACTACTTTTGGCGACTTCAGGGGCGATCTCAATAGACATTTGTGCATGAACCCGCACAGATATCGCTCCCGAAGTCAGGCGAAGTTAAGCTGAACTCGCACAATTTCAAATCCGGGCTATTGCGTGATTTCTCCCGCACTTCACCACCTAACAATTAATGGCACAGAAATCACATGTCCGCCTAGTCTGAGTGTATGGCACAACAAATGGTCTTTTGGATCTTCCAATTGCATCTTTCTCCTGGACAGTAAGTCAGATGACAATACGATTGTATATGAGATCATTCTGTGTATGGCCACCATTAGGTACATTTCCCCTCTACTTCTGTCCCAGACACACAACCAGAACTTAGTAGATGTCTCATACACTAGTAGATGTCTCATACACTGGTAGATGTCTCATACACTAGTAGATGTCTCATACACTAGTAGATGTCTCATACACTAGTAGACGTCTCATACACTGGTAGATGTCTCATACACTAGTAGACGTCTCATACACTGGTAGATGTCTCATACACTAGTAGACGTCTCATACACTGGTAGATGTCTCATACACTAGTAGATGTCTCATACACTAGTAGACGTCTCATACACTGGTAGATGTCTCATACACTAGTAGACGTCTCATACACTGGTAGATGTCTCATACACTAGTAGATGTCTCATACACTGGTAGATGTCTCATACACTGGTAGACGTCTCATACACTGGTAGATGTCTCATACACTAGTAGACGTCTCATACACTAGTAGACGTCTCATACACTGGTAGACGTCTCATACACTGGTAGATGTCTCATACACTAGTAGACGTCTCATACACTGGTAGATGTCTCATACACTGGTAGACGTCTCATACACTGGTAGATGTCTCATACACTGGTAGATGTCTCATACACTAGTAGACGTCTCATACACTGGTAGATGTCTCATACACTGGTAGATGTCTCATACACTAGTAGACGTCTCATACACTGGTAGACGTCTCATACACTGGTAGACGTCTCATACACTAGTAGACGTCTCATACACTGGTAGACGTCTCATACACTGGTAGATGTCTCATACACTAGTAGATGTCTCATACACTGGTAGATGTCTCATACACTAGTAGACGTCTCATACACTGGTAGACGTCTCATACACTGGTAGACGTCTCATACACTAGTAGACGTCTCATACACTGGTAGACGTCTCATACACTGGTAGATGTCTCATACACTAGTAGATGTCTCATACACTGGTAGATGTCTCATACACTAGTAGACGTCTCATACACTGGTAGACGTCTCATACACTGGTAGATGTCTCATACACTAGTAGACGTCTCATACACTAGTAGACGTCTCATACACTAGTAGACGTCTCATACACTGGTAGACGTTTCATACACTGGTAGACGTCTCATACACTGGTAGACGTCTCATACACTGGTAGATGTCTCATACACTGGTAGACGTCTCATACACTGGTAGACGTCTCATACACTGGTAGATGTCTCATACACTAGTAGACGTCTCATACACTGGTAGATGTCTCATACACTAGTACATGTCTCATACACTGGTAGATGTCTCATACACTAGTAGACGTCTCATACACTGGTAGATGTCTCATACACTAGTAGACGTCTCATACACTGGTAGACGTCTCATACACTGGTAGATGTCTCATACACTAGTAGACGTCTCATACACTGGTAGATGTCTCATACACTGGTAGACGTCTCATACACTGGTAGATGTCTCATACACTAGTAGACGTCTCATACACTGGTAGACGTCTCATACACTGGTAGACGTCTCATACACTGGTAGATGTCTCATACACTGGTAGATGTCTCATACACTGGTAGATGTCTCATACACTAGTAGATGTCTCATACACTAGTAGATGTCTCATACACTAGTAGACGTCTCATACACTAGTAGACGTCTCATACACTGGTAGACGTCTCATACACTGGTAGACGTCTCATACACTAGTAGACGTCTCATACACTGGTAGACGTCTCATACACTGGTAGACGTCTCATACACTGGTAGATGTCTCATACACTGGTAGACGTCTCATACACTGGTAGACGTCTCATACACTGGTAGATGTCTCATACACTGGTAGACGTCTCATACACTAGTAGACGTCTCATACACTAGTAGATGTCTCATACACTGGTAGACGTCTCATACACTGGTAGACGTCTCATACACTGGTAGACGTCTCATACACTGGTAGATGTCTCATACACTGGTAGACGTCTCATACACTGGTAGATGTCTCATACACTGGTAGATGTCTCATACACTAGTAGACGTCTCATACACTGGTAGATGTCTCATACACTGGTAGACGTCTCATACACTGGTAGATGTCTCATACACTAGTAGGCGTCTCATACACTAGTAGACGTCTCATACACTGGTAGACGTCTCATACACTGGTAGACGTCTCATACACTAGTAGACGTCTCATACACTGGTAGATGTCTCATACACTGGTAGACGTCTCATACACTGGTAGACGTCTCATACACTAGTAGACGTCTCATACACTAGTAGACGTCTCATACACTAGTAGACGTCTCATACACTAGTAGACGTCTCGTACACTAGTAGATGTCTCGTACACTGGTAGATGTCTCATACACTAGTAGATGTCTCATACACTAGTAGATGTCTCATACACTGGTAGATGTCTCATACACTAGTAGATGTCTCATACACTGGTAGACGTCTCATACTCTAGTAGATGTCTCAGACACTGGTGGACGTCTCATACACTAGTAGATGTCTCATACACTAGTAGACGTCTCATACACTAGTAGACGTCTCATACACTAGTAGACGTCTCGTACACTAGTAGATGTCTCGTACACTGGTAGATGTCTCATACACTAGTAGATGTCTCATACACTAGTAGATGTCTCATACACTGGTAGATGTCTCATACACTGGTAGATGTCTCATACACTAGTAGATGTCTCATACACTGGTAGACGTCTCATACTCTAGTAGATGTCTCAGACACTGGTGGACGTCTCATACACTAGTAGACGTCTCATACACTGGTAGATGTCTCATACACTGGTAGATGTCTCATACACTGGTAGATGTCTCATACACTGGTAGACGTCTCATACACTGGTAGACGTCTCATACACTGGTAGACGTCTCATACACTGGTAGATGTCTCATACACGGGTAGATGTCTCATACACTAGTAGATGTCTCATACACTAGTAGACGTCTCATACACTAGTAGACGTCTCATACACTAGTAGACGTCTCATACACTGGTAGATGTCTCATACACTGGTAGATGTCTCATACTCTAGTAGATGTCTCATACACTGGTAGACGTCTCATACACTGGTAGACGTCTCATACACTGGTAGACGTCTCATACACTGGTAGATGTCTCATACACTGGTAGACGTCTCATACACTGGTAGATGTCTCATATGAAGATTCTCTGTACATTGGACGGCCTGACAAGTGTCGTCCGTAGGAATCTTACATTCGATTCAGGAATGAATGGACTTTCCTGAACAAAAACCACACACACTGTTAGAAATTTGTTCGAGAAAAACGTTCCATCCATCTTCTTAGAATCTTCTAGTAAGTCCTGGTTCACACCAGTGTTGCTTTGAAATCGCACCACTCCAGCACGATTTCAGAGACGCAGATCGCTGCAATTTTGATGTGTGATTTCTTTGCAGCTTGTGACTTCAGTTAACAGACATCAATGCAAGTCGCAATGAAATCGCAGAAAAGTAGTGCAGAAACAGCTTGAGGAGTCGCAACAATGTGAATGGTTCCATTGCCACGAATGGAGTGCGACTTGTCACGTGAACTTGAACTGACAAATCGCACTGGTGTGATCCAGGGCTCACTGTGAGGAAAAACCAACATCAAAGTGACCCCACTAATGATCAGAACATCTAATGAATGACAATTCTGAATGCACGCTGGTTATACACTGTACACAATTCACCCGCTCCCTGATAAACTGCCCAAAACTGCCCCCAAAGGCTGCCCTTATCCTGCCCATCACTTGAATTCATTAGAAGAGCTGGCAGGAAAATGGGTGGCTGTATAACTGGCTCCATCCAATCAGAGGCAGCCGCTGTTTGGGGATTTTCACAGCTGGTGGGGGTTGGCTATCAAAATTCAATAATATTATAGAATACGATTGGAACATTCTAATAGAATAATAGAGTATACTAATATAATAGGATTAGAATATAATAATAAAATAATAGAATATATTAATCTAATACGATTAGAATATAATATAATATGATTAGAATATAGTAGAATAATAGAATGCACTAATATAATAGGATTAGTATATAATAATAGAATAATATAAATATAATAGGCTTAGAATATAATAATATAATATATTAATAGAATCTGATTACAATATAGTAATATAATAGAACGCATTAATATAATAATAGAGTATGCTAATATAATAGGATTAGAATATAATAATATAATAATATTATATATTAATATAATAGGATTAGAACATCATAATATAATCTGATTAGACTATAGTAATATAATAGAATGCACTAATATAATAATAGAGTATACTAATATAATAAGATAGCAATATATTAATAGTAGTTAATAAAATAGTTAGGACCATAATAATAGACTATAATAAATGAATGATATAATATACTAATATAATAAGATTAGAATATAATAAGATAATAATATTTTAATAGAAAAATAAAATACAATGATAATATTATAATAGAATATAATAAGAATATAATAATAAAATAATAATATTATAATAGAATATAATAAGAATATAATAATAAAATAATAATATTATAATAGAATATAATAATGATTTTATACGAATGATAGGAGCAAAATAGAATAAAATAATCGAATAAGATAAGAACAGATTATCCTAACATAATAATATGATAATAGAATAATAGAATGACCTGGGCGCGGCGTGCTTTAGAATGACTCAGGGATAGTGTAAAAAAATCTGCGCTAAATCCTTTTCAACGGGGCGGCTGTGTTCTCAGCGGATTGCCTCGGTACCACACCATGTGTTTACGCACGGATATGTCAACTTTCAGAGCGATAGCACGAGACTCTGTGCGTTTGTACACAGATCTGTCATCAGATAAACGTCCCCAGGGATCTATAGCATTAACCGGGGTCGCAGGCAAGGTCTGATGTTCGTGGTGGCAGGGAATCAGGACAGAGGGGATTGATTATGAAATGTAATGTCTCGTCTTGTTCGGGTCTTGCTTCGGGTCGGACCCAGTCGGGTTGGGGCTGTAGGACATAGAGATTCTATGTCACTTTGGGTGTCGTGTGAGAGAGGTTCTTGCTGGACGCCTTGTTGTGCTGGGGGGGTTCGTGGCTGTGTGCTCGCGTGATCCTTTATCTCGAAGGGGTAGACCAATGGAGGAGATTATTAAGCTCTGCCTTATATGAATGAACCTGAAATAAGATAAGACAATAAGTTAGCAGTGTATAGATCGAGGGATCTACTAAATGAAATGCACATGCCTGTGTGGTGTCCCCATTGGTGATGGGGAATGATAATGCCCCCACCTGAACGATCTGTCCATGATATGCTTGCCTGACATGCTATGCACCTGCACTGCTTGATACTGATATGAGTATGACATGAAACTGAAAAGACTATGAATATGAAATCGACAATCCTATGAATGCTACCCCCCTGATCCTGACATGAAATGATAAGATATGCTCTGTAATCCTGACAATGATCATGCCAATGCTATGATATGAAATCGAATGCTGGCTGCCCTGCTCTGTCATGATTCGCAATGATATGATATGAAATGAAATGATATGACAATGGATCAAGAAATGAACAGAAATGATATGAAAATGATATTGATATGACATGAACTGAACATGACATGAATATGCTCTGTATGACTGCCCCCCCCCCCCCCCCCCCCCCCCACGTATGACTTGATATGAACTGTATGCTAAGCAACTGTCTTGAGCTTGTATGCTAAGCTCTCGCTTCGTGATCATTGACCATGATATGAAATGATTGCCCCCCACCTCCTGTCCCGGTGACCCCCATATAAAGTTGTGCCCCCATATCCCGATCCCCCCATACACACAGACAGGTGGTAGAAATGAGCTGGCACTGACCTTGGCTCTCCTTTTTCCTCTTGGCCCCCTTCTTAGGACCCCCATAGTCCTCATCGATACAGCCCGATCCATCGATGAGGTTGGGGCTGCTGCTGTCCAGGTCCCCGGAGCCCAGGGCCATCTCGGGGTTGAGTCTCCTCCTGGCCTCGGAGGACCAGTCGGTGGGAAGGTAGGTGTGCTCGGGGTAGGTATGTGGAGCGGTGGCCAGGCAGGGAGCGGAGAAGTCCGGGTAGGAGGTGTAGTCGGGCTTCTGCGGGAAGAAGGAGAGCTGCTGATAGGGGAGAAGAGGAGAGCCGAGCTCCCCCTGAGGACCCCTCATACAGCCCCAGGACGGAGCGCTCCTCATACAGCTGCTGGAGGACGGATCCATGCGGAGGAAGGATGAGTGTGATGTGGAGAAGGAAGGAAGGGTGAGCTCCGCTCCTCATTCACTCATCATAGGTCTGTGTGCGGAGGACGAGGCTCGGCTTATATAGAGGGGGGAGTGGGGAGGGTGCAATGCTGGCACCTCCTAGTAACCCTAGACCCCCATGTAATGGGCTCTCATCTGTCCTCCCCTCCACATATCAGGGATCACACCTTCTACATACCATTCATGGCTCAGCATAACATGCGCCTTTTCCAGCACCAAACGCATGCAGACGCAGTGGGAGGCGGCTTGGCGCGGCGTGCTTTTGGAAAGACTCAGGGATAGGTGTAAAAAATCTGCGCTCACTCCTTTACACCTGTGTGCTGTGATCTCAGCGTATAGCCTCGTACACACCATGAGAATACGCACGGAAAATGTCACTTTCAGAGCGATCGCACGATAATCTGAGCGTTAGTACACAGATCTCATCCGAAACTTCCCCAGGGACAAACGCAAAACGTGTTGCAATGTCTTGTGTATTGCTTTACGATATGGGTTTCGATATGCTATGCAGATATGACAGTACGATTGGAAATTGATCTTGTACATGATATGAATCATGTCGGGCAATTTACCTTCGGGTAAGGATACGTCGGTATGAATGCTATGAATATGCTCCTTGTCGAAATGGCATGATAAACCGCATGCAACGCTGTGGAGGCGGCTTGGCGCGGCGAGCTAATGAAATGAAATGAGCTGATCTGGGTAGTGAACTGCCGTGAGCTCAGAAATGATCTTGCAATCATGATATGATCTGAAATGAACAATGAGTTTAGATATGAATTGATATGAAACGGATATGAATGCCATGAAGAAATGAAATGAAATGATATGAAATGAACTGAAATGAAATGATTATGCTCATGATATGATATGCCAAATGATCTGACAAACACTTTGTACCCAATGATATGAAATGATATGAATGAAATGAAATGATATGAAATGAACTGAATACTGATATGAAATGAAATGATATGATATGGATCATGAAATGATATGCAATGATATAACTGATATAATACTGGCATGATCTGCATATGGATATGATATGAATAAGCCATGTATGCAATGAGATGCTATGAATTGAAATGGGACTGATAATGAACATGATACTGCTGATATGATCTGACATCGATATGATTGAACTGATGCTAAAATGATCTCCAATGAGATGATATGACTGCAAGCACTGAAATGCTATAATGAATGAGATGCTATGACAATGAACATGAAATGCATATGACCTTGAAACAGCTATGGAAATGAAATGGAACATGAAATGCAATTGATCTATGATATGAGATTGCTATGGTCTGCAATGTAAGATATAAACTGCACCTGAAATGAAATAAAATGAAAGGAAATGCTTATGAAAGGCATCGAAATGATCATGAAATGGAAATGCCAACATGCTACTGACCTGCAATGACACATGTACTGCTGTGATGAAATGAATGAAATGATATGACACAGAAATGATATGAAATGATATGATATGACAATGAAATCGCTATATATGATATGATATGATATGAACAGATATGACATGATATGAACTGAAATGCTATAAGATATCAATGATCTGCCATCTATGAAATGCACTGAATGAAATGATATGATATGAACTGCAATGCAATGCATGCACTGCACATGATCTGGGCAATGGAAATATGATATGCAATGAAATGATCTGCACAATGCAATGATATGCAACAAAATGACAAAGCTATGCAATGCCATTGATATGAAATGAAATGCATCTGCACAGGAATGATTATGACATGCAATGAAACATTGACTGTCTGAAATGATATGATATGAAATGATATGATATGATAAAATATGAAATGATATGAATTATAAGCTGGATTGAGAATGAAATGATCCTGGATATGATGATATGATCTGCTATGATCATATGGAAATGCAATGATATGAAATGATAAATGGATGATAAGATTTTGATTGATTGGGATGGCTATTATGATATGGATGATGATTGATATCTGAAATGATATGTATTATGAATGATAAATGAATGATATATGATGAATGAAATGATGCATGAAATGATATGATAAATGATATGAATGAATGATATGATATGAATGATATGAATATGATATGACATGATATGATATTGATATGAATGAACTGAATGAATTGAACTGATATGAAATGAAATGATATAAATGATATGATGATGAAATGCATATGCACTCGACTATGAAACTTGATATGCAATGATATGCAATGTAATGAATGATGAAGATGAATGACTATGATCTGGGAAATGATATGGTACCTGCTGATATGATATGATAATGATATGATATATGATATGATATGATAATGATATGAAATGCCATGATACTGATATGAATGATATGATAATGTCCCTGAAATGAAATGGAAATGATGATATGATATGATATGATTGACTATGATATGAGATGAAATGATATGATATGATATGCTATGAAATGAACACGTGGATATGATATGATAATATGAACTGATATGATTAATGATGAAATGAAATGCTACATGAAATGATGGATGGAAATGATAAAAATGATATGAAACTGATATGATATGATATGAAAATGCTGACCTGCTATGATCTTGAAGATCGATGATGATAAATGAAATGATTTGAAATGATATGAAATGGATGAAATGAAATGAAATTGATATGAAATGATATGATATGAACTTGATGAAGATGAAATGATATGCAATGATATTGATTTGAACTGAAATGATATGAAATGATATGGATGATATGAATATGAATTGATATGAAATGAAGATGCTCTGGAATATGCAATGCTATGAAATGATATGATGATGAAATGAACATGGAATGATATATGACAATGATATGCATGCAATGATATGACATGATATGATCTGCTATGATATGATCATGACAATGATATGATATGATATGACATGATATGGACATGATATGCACAATGATATTGATATGAATGATATGGAATGCCATGGAATGATATGCATATGGAACTTGATATGAAATGACATGATCACATGATACTGCAGATGCATATGATCTGAACAAGCTCTGAATGAATGATATGAAATAAGTAACTGGATCTGAAATGAAAATGACAAATGACAAGGACTATGAAAAAATGATGATGATGAAATGATATGAACTGATCTGCATGATCTGAAATGAAATGATTGAATATGCTGAAAATGCAATTTATATGCTATGATATGAACTGGATCTGACCGCCAAAGGTGAAATGACTGCTTGACTGATATGATATGCTCATGATGACACCTGCTACTGAAATGATATGCAAATGAATGCTATGATCTGGGACATGAATATGAATGGATATGGAAATGAAATGAAGATGAAATGCTAAATGATATCGAAATGATATGAAATGATCTGATGATGATATGCCCTGTAAATGGGATATGAATGGGGAATATCTGCTATGATGGATGATGTATATGATTGAACTGCTATGAACTGAAATTGAACTGATATATGGACTGATGAAGATTATGATCTGATCTGATATGCTATGATGGAGATTAATGATTTGCTATGATATGGATATGACTGGATTTGATGATGGACTGATATGATTATGCTATGCAATGGGGGATGCAAAGCTCTGACTGTCCTGCCATGGAATATTGGACCTGCTATGGGGGGGATATGATATGAAACTGGGCCTGATATTGGATTATGGATATGGATGTATGATGATGATGATGAACAAGAATAGCTCTGATATGATATATATGAAACTGATATGCCATTATACTTATGAGATTATGAACAATGAAATGATGGATGAAATGATCTGAAGATATGAATGATATGACTGATGATGGATATTCTCTATGATGGGATAAATGAACTGCGCTGACTCCCTGACATGCACCTGTTTGACTGTGATCTAGCGTATGCCACTGCAAACTCCATAGAAATGACGGATTGATATGCCTGGCTCAGAGCATACTGCTATGATAATGTCCTGAATGATTATTAGAATAATGATGGATCATGAAAATCACCTGCAATGCAAAATGACGTTATCATGATTGCTATCGGGATGATCTGAGCGATTAGTATTCACAGATCATCATACCGAAACTTCCCCATGACAATGATACAATAATTCACTCCAATGACACATCATTACATGCCCGATTCACTCTGACAAATCTAATCACATTTTCACCAGATGTGATTGAATCCATATCAATGCACACATCATTCCATCAATCAAATCATTCACATCATCCCATACCCATCATACTCACCCATCATTTCATGCATCCATGGAGACCATCTATCAATCACAATAACATCACATGTTACACAAACATCATCTAATCCCATCCCATTTCCATTATCCCATCCCATCACATCCCAATCCCTGTCCCATCATATCCTCATCTCATCACTTTCCATCACACCCCATCACATCCACATTCCATCACATCCATTCACTCATCCCACACATCCCATCCCAATCATCATCACATTCCACTTCCCATTCATTCATCAACATCCACATCATCCCAATGAACTCACTTCCACTTACTTCAAGGCACATGATCCCATCCTCATATTCAATTCCCATCCAATCAAATCAATTCTCAGCCACTACAACGTGCACATCATCGTTAACATCCACTCCCATCATTGAACATTCAATCTACATCATTCCATCATCCAACATAGAGCAGATGTCAATCATTCCTACATCACATCCATCACTATCCCATGTACATGCATATCAACTTACCATCACATCTGACATTCCATGACATAACTGCTCAGCTCTTCACATGCTACATGCCTTACTCTGCCCATCTACAGCCCTTCTATAGACATCACTTTGCAAGCACTGATAAGCCCTGAAATGATCTGCCCTGCTATGAAATGCCATGGCACTGCTCTCACCTGGCAAAGACAAGATCTGGCCCGACCATGCTATGCATGCCATGAACAATGCAATGAAATGATATGATCTGCACCAGCAAAGCAATGCTCTGCTCTGATATGCTCTGCCCAGAGCACCGCTATCCACCAATGCCTGAAACACCCACTGCACTTCCATGAATGATCAACATAAAGAACATGCTCTGCTACTGACTGCTCTGAACTGCAATGAAACTAATATGATAACTATGATATGAATGAATAGATATGAACATGTCTGTGAGGGATCTGATATGAAAGATATGAATGATCTGACCTGCTATGACATGATCTGCTATGCAATGATATGGAAATGAAATGATATGAAATGAGATTTTGCATTGCCCCGATTTGATTTGAACTTATTTATGCCTGATTTGGACCTGATATGTGACTTTTATATTATATTATTTATGATATTGACATCACACATCACATCACATCATCACATCATCACATCACATCATCACATCACATCATCACATCATCACATCATCACATCACATCATCACATCACATCATCACATCATCACATCATCACATCACATCATCACATCATCACATCATCATCATCATCACAATCATCATCATCACATCATCATCACATCACATCATCACATCATCACATCATCACATCATCACATCACATCACATCACATCATCACATCATCACATCATCACATCATCACATCATCATCATCATCATCATCATCACATCATCATCATCACATCATCATCATCACATCATCACATCATCACATCATCACATCACATCATCACATCACATCATCACATCATCACATCACATCAAATCATCACATCATCACATCATCACATCATCACATCACATCATCACATCATCACATCATCACATCATCACATCATCACATCATCACATCATCACATCACATCATCACATCACATCATCACATCATCATCATCACATCATCATCATCACATCATCATCATCACATCATCACATCATCATCACATCATCACATCATCATCATCACATCATCATCATCACATCATCACATCATCACATCATCACATCACATCATCACATCATCACATCATCACATCATCACATCATCACATCATCACATCATCACATCATCACATCATCACATCATCACATCACATCATCACATCATCACATCATCACATCATCACATCATCACATCATCACATCATCACATCATCATCAATCATCATCATCATCATCACATCATCACATCACATCATCACATCACATCATCACATCACATCACATCACATCATCACATCATCATCATCACATCATCACATCACATCATCACATCATCACATCATCACATCATCACATCATCACATCATCACATCATCACATCATCACATCATCACATCATCATCATCACATCATCATCATCACATCATCACATCATCACATCACATCATCACATCATCACATCATCACATCACATCATCACATCACATCACATCATCACATCATCACATCATCACATCATCACATCATCACATCATCACATCACATCATCACATCATCACATCACATCATCACATCATCACATCATCATCACATCACATCATCACATCATCACATCATCACATCATCACATCATCATCATCACATCATCACATCATCACATCACATCATCATCATCATCATCATCACATCATCACATCACATCATCACATCATCACATCATCACATCATCACATCACATCATCATCACATCATCACATCATCATCATCATCACATCATCACATCATCACATCATCACATCACATCATCACATCATCACATCATCACATCATCACATCATCACATCATCATCATCACAATCATCATCATCATCATCACATCATCACATCACATCATCACATCATCACATCATCACATCATCACATCATCACATCACATCATCACATCATCATCACATCATCACATCACATCATCACATCATCACATCATCACATCACATCATCACATCATCACATCATCACATCATCACATCATCACATCACATCATCACATCATCACATCATCACATCACATCATCACATCATCATCATCATC